>SJYC01083330.1:0-10565 GCA_006408675.1 Madoqua kirkii | reverse complement strand
GCTTTAGTGTGGACCCATGTTTGGTAAAACAACCACTGCCATTACTGTTGTCCTGAACTTCAAAAAATAGAGGGTTGAAATTTTAGCTCTTGATAGCATTTCTTGAATGGGATTAGAAGTCTTTCTATGACTTATGTGGTGTTTTATATTTTGGAAGGATACTTTTCAGAACATGATACATTTTCTATAAATGTTCTTAGGTTTGGGTTTCCCCTTAGAATGATAAAAAAAAAGGTATAGAGGTATGACTCAAGTCATGTGAAAACTTCCTATAGCAACTTCCCTAAAAAATAAATCCTGGTATAATACTTAAACTGCATTTCCACATGCCAATAGCATCACATCAGGGCTTCTCAGAGGCCGAGAGAGCCCTAAGCCATGTTAACTTTCAAGGATCTCAGTATGTTATACCTAGAGCCAGAACTTTTTTTTTTAACATTTAATATTTAATTTTTATCCTATACACCAAGGATATTCATTAATGGTTTATTAACCAAGAAACAACAATGCAAGCACAAAATAAATAACAAATCCTGAATGTGCAGTCCAGAACCAAAGACTCCTTACACTCTTGTTATGGAGTATACTCCTGTCCGTTCAGTTCAATTCAGTCACTCAGTCATGTCCAACTCTTTGTGACCCCATGGACTGCAGCATGCATGGCTTTCCTGTCCATAAACAGCTCCTGGAGCTTACTCAAACTCATATCTATACAGTTGGTAATGCCATCTAACTATTTCATCCTCTGTCGTCCTCTTTTCCTCACTCCTTCAATCTTTCCCAGCATCAGGGTCTTTCCCAGTGAGTCAGTTCTTCACACCAGGTGGCCAAAGTATTGGAGCTTTAGCTTCAACATCAGTCCTTTCAATGAATATTTAGGACTGAAATATTCAAGACATAAAGAAAGCTGAGCACTGAAGAATTGATGCTTTTGAAATGTGATGTCGGAGAAGACGCTTGAGAGTCCCTTGGACTGCAATGAGATCCAACCAGTTCATCTTAAAGGAAATAAGTCTTGAATGACATCCAACCATCTGATCACCAACTTAATGGACTTTGAGTATGCTTCAGGAGTCAGTAATTGGCAGGGAGGCCTGGCATGCTGAAGTCCATGGGGTCTCAAATAATCAGACACGACTGAGCAACTGAACTGATCTGAAGGTCAGGTGGTCTGGTATTCCCATCACTGTAAGCATTTTCTAAAATTCTTGTTCTTATGGGAAGACAACATGGACTTTGGCATTGATAGACTGAGGTTCAGATCCAGCCCTTGGTTCATTTCTAGTTGTCCTGTGTCTGGGAAGATGTTCAGAGACTCAACACACTCCTTCCTCTAGGACAGGATTTCTCTGCTATTCTTCATGGCTGTGTTTGGAGTAAGATGGTGGAGTAGAAGGACGTGCACTCATCTTCTCTTGTGACAACTTCAAAACTACAACTCGCTGCTAAACAGTCAACTGGAGAATGTTGGATCAAATCAAATAAAGGTATTCTACATCCAAGGGCCAAGGAGAAGCCCCAGCAAGATGAGAGGAGGGGCAAAATCATGTTTAGAATCAAACCCCTTATCTGCCAGAGACACTCAGAGGGCTCGATCAAACCTTGTGCAACCCAAGACCCAGAGACCTCACAGAGACTAAGCCAGATAGGCTCACTATCATGTATCAAAGACATTTATAGATATCTAAGGGATCTGGTGACAAGCCATGAAATGATCTAATCTCATTTTTAAGTGATTCCTTCTGACAATCCTGACAAGAGATTAGGAGTCAGCTCTTAGTATTCCTATCAATTTTTATTTATTTTCTCCTCTGGCCAAAGCTATAATTTATCATAATGCATTCTATTTATTTCTCCCTCTGTGGTTACTGTGATTGGCTGAAGGAAGCACATTGCAATCTGTTACCCAACTACATACTTGATATCTCTAGGAGGAATCTCAAAATTAACATGAACAAACAACTTTTTTTTCCCCTCCAACTTTATTGAGGTACATTTGACAAATGAAAATGATCTATATTTAAAGTATACAACATGATCATTTGATATGTAAATTCACTGTGAGATATTTACCACAATCAGGTTAATCAACACATCAACCATCTCATATAGTTACCTCTTTTTTGGTAGTAAGAACGCTTAAAATCTACTCCTTTAGAAAATTTGAAGTATACAAAATAATAGTATATTAACTATAGTCATCATGTTGTGTGTTGGATCTTCATAACTTACTCATCTTATAACTACAAGTTTGTATCCTATGACCAATATCTTCCAATTTCCCTTACAGCCCATGGCAACCTCCATTCTATTGTTTCTATGAAGTTGACATTTTTTGTTTTGATGGCTCCCATGTCAAACCCGTTTTCCTCATCTTCAGTTTCAGTTCAGTCACTCAGTTGTGTCTGACTCTTTGTGACTCCATGAACTGCAGCACACCAGGCCTCCCTGTCCATCACCAACTCCCAGAGTTCACCCAAACCCATGTCCATTGAGTTGGTGATGCCATCCAACCATCTCATCCTCTGCCGTCCCCTTCTCCTCTTGCCCTCAATCTTTCCCAGCATCAAGGTCTTTTCTAATGACTCAGCTCTTTGCATCAAGTGGCCAAAGTATCGGAGTTTCAGCTTCAACATCAGTCCTTCCAATGAACACCCAGGACTGATCTTCTTTAAGATGGACTGGTTGGGTCTCCTTGCAGCCAAGGAACTCTCAAGAATCTTCTCCAACATCACAGTTCAAAAGCATCAGTTCTTTGGTGCTCAGCCTTCTTTATAGTCCAGTTCTCACAACTCTCACATCTATAGTTGAACCCTGGGAAAACCATAGCCTTGACTAGATGGACCTTTGTTGGCAAAGTAATGTCTTTGTTTTTTAATATGCTGTCTAAGTTGGTCATAACTTTCCTTCCAAGAAGTAAGTGTCTTTTAATTTCACAGCTGCAATCACTGTCTGCAGTGATTTTGGAGCCCAGATAAATAGTCAGCCACTGTTTCCCCATCTATTTTTCATGAAGTGATGGGACCAAATGCCATGATCTTAGTTTTCTGAATGTTGAGCTTTAGCCAACTTTTTCACTCTCCTCTTTTACTTTCATCAAGAGGCTTTTTAGTTCTTCACTTTCTGCCATAAGGGTGGGGTTATCTGCATATCTAAGGTTATTGATATTTTTCCCAGAATTCTTTAATTCCAGCTTGTGCTTCATACAGTTCAGCATTTTCCAAGATGTACTCTGCATAGAAGTTAAATAAGCAGGGTGACAATATACAACCTTGACATACTCCTTTTCCTATTTGGAAACAGTCTGTTCAATGTCCAGTTCTAACTGTTGATTCCTGACCTGCATACAGGTTTCCCAAGAGGCAGGTCAGGTGGTCTTATATGCCTATCTCTTTCAGAATTTTCCACAGTTTATTGTGATACACACCTCATTGTAATAAATATTAATAAATGGTGGCCACTGTTCAAATTGTGAAAGACAAAATCTTAGGCATCATCAATGGAGGTATACTTCTTAGTGCTTTTGCTGTCTTTTATCCACTTCCCTGGTGGCCTCAGACAGTAAAGCGTCTGCCTGCAATGCAGGAGACCTGTGTTCGATTCCTGGGTCGGGAAGATCCCCTGGAGAAGGAAATGGCAATCCACTCCAGCACTCTTGCCTGGAAAATCCCATGGATGGAGAAGCCTGGTAGGCTAGTCCATGGGGTCGCAAAGAGTCGGACAGGATTAAGCGACTTCACTTTCACTTTCATCCACTTCAATGCCTAATGTTGGAGACTTAAAAGGCTCAATCCTAGACCTTCCCTCATTCTTGACCTAAATTATCTCACTAGGAAATCCATTGACTCCTAGGGCTTTAAATGTCATCTGTAATATATATTGTCTCCCTTTCTTTTCTTTCTTTCAAGATTGGCATCCAAAGCATAAACAAGTTCCTACAGCTCTACTTTCAAAAGATACTCAAAATCCCTCTCTTCTTTTTGTGTGCTCTGTGATGACCCTAATGCAGGATGTTATTATTTCTTTTACGAACTACTTCAATGGCCTCCTAACTGGTTCCTCTGCTTTTTGTCTTTCTCTAATAAAATTTATTCTCTTTATTCAAGAAAAGATTTAAAAAAAAAAACAAAATCAACATCATCAATTACATTTTATTACTCTCTTGCTTAAAAGCTACCAGTGGCTTCTAATTACACACATAATGAAATTCAAATTCCTTATACTGACCTACAAGGCTCTATATGATCTAGCCTCTCTCAACTTTGTTGATCCAATTTCTTACCATTTTCTTCTTTATCCTCTATCTTCAGTCATAGAAAACTAATTTTTTTTTTCTCCTTAAAAATGGCAAACATGTTTGTGCATGTATCTGCACTCCCTGGTTTCCCTATGAGAAATGTTTTGACTCTAGATACAGAAGACTCCTCTTCCAACCAAAGTGAAATAATTCATCCTCTTTTACCTCCAGTTACTATATGGTATAACATCCTGTTCTATTTTTATTACAGCACTCTCTGGATTATTTTTTATTTTTATTATTTTCTGCCAACATAATGGTAGGATGTCAGCATTATAAGTGTAAGTATCTTGTATGTCTTGTTCACTCATCCATCCACAGAATCTACAACAGAGTCTAGCATTGAGTAGGAATGAACTTAGATTCAAGTGAATTAATGAAATATATGTCATCAACTCCTCTTTTTCCTGAATCCTCATGTTCTTCAGAGTTTACAAAAGACTGACAAAATTAAATTCAACATATTAAATACTTCAATAACATAAAAACAAAACAAACAACAAGAAACCTGACAAGCTGTTTTATTGCTATTTTCATTTCTAATTGTATAATTTTGATGTGTATATGGCTTAAGTGTTACTAATCATTGTTTTGTATCAGGACTGTCCAGCATATTTGGTTTGGCATTCCAAGGAGAGGTGTTTGGATGCTAGGTAAGCCTCAAAAGGCTCTAGGCTGTCTCTTTTGGGGCATAGATGTATTGTGGGGCATTGTGGCAGAGCTGTGTATGCAAGCTATCTGCAGGTGAAGTGTGTTACTGTTGAAGCCATATTTTCACGAGTTTGAGAAGGGATAATCAGTTGAGTGAGGCAATAGAAAATTTCTCCCTCGCTTTTGTAGTTTGGAGGTAGCTTACAAAGATTAAGCTTCTACAAGACTACTGGAAATTTAAGCAGTCTCTTTTGCCCTGTTTCTTCATTAGATTAAGACACTGACTTTTCCAACATAATCCTAGGACACTTCCCCAGCATGAACTCCCAGGCATCCAGGGATCCTCCTCGTTACTTAAAAATCCTGACCCCACTCTAGTGATATCCTGAGTTCTTACAGGTACAGTCACTTTATTCCTAGGTTCAGAAGGAAATTAAAAAAAGAAAAATGCCTAAACAAGCAACTGATAACCCTTTTGATTCTTTCATAAGCACTCTTGTTGGCTCATTAAATTCAAAGCCATGTGTCATTAAAATAAAATTCTTCTTTCTTCAAGGTCAGATAGCATGAAATATTCTCAGAAGGTGAAGGGGACATCTTTGCATTATGACCCTCTAATACATCAAAATAAAGAAATGAAAACAAACCAGCCCTGCTTTATTAAAAGTCATATTTCATATTTCAGCCATATTAAAACAGGCTGAAAGTTGATGCTATTAAGGCTGAAAAAATCCTTCCTTCTCAGTGTTGAGGAATAGAATAGAATGAGCCAAGTAGAGGGGATTAAAGAGAATTTAGCCCTGCCCTTGGGGAGTTGCAGAACCAAGTGTTTAATCTTAAAGGGTGTAAAGAAGCCCCCCCCCCCCTTATCTTTTTGTTGAGAGTGCAGAACTGGCATTTGTTGGTGTTAACCAGCTCAGTACAAAATGAGATTCAAAAGGAGCTTTAAAAAATTATATCCACTGGAAGCCCTGAAGCAGCACATTTAAAACAATCCTGCATTCCTAATTCAGAAGACAAGTGTGACCAAGGCAAAACAGGCAGATCAGCAGTTCCTACTCTCTTGGTTTCCCTGAAAGTCCTCAAAAATGAGACAGGTCGTTTCAGAAATGGATTCTGACTAAGACATGATGCCACAGCACACTATATCATCCTAACAGGCTGGGGCCTTTCCCAGGGGCTTGTCTTAATGATAATGCCACACTGAATGATGCCATACAGCACATACTCCCTTAGGAAGTTAAATCAAAGTGTGGTATTACAATACTTTCATGAGATTCTCATTGATTTTTAAATCTTTACTCCGATTTTTTTTTTCCATGCAAAGGAAACCCAGGAACATTTTAAATTACTTCTACTTAATTATAATCATATAGTAAACCAGACAAGAGATTTGGAAAGACAGTTTTGTATCAGGACTCATCTTCATCCCTTATCAGTTGACAATGGGTGGATAATGGAGGGTTGGGCCTGTTTGGTGGCTCAAGTGTTAAAGAATCTCCCTGAAATGTGGGAGACCTGGATTCAGTCCCTGGGTGGGGAAGATACCCGAGAGAAGGGAATGGCAACCCACTCCAGTATTCTTACCTGGAAATCCTATGGACAGAGAAGCTTGGCAGACTACAGTCCATGGGGTCGCAAAGAGTTGAACACAACTGAGTGGCTATACCACTACTATTAATGAGGAAAGTGAAAGTGAAATCTCTCAGTTGTGTCTGACTTTATGCGACCCTATGGACTATAGCCTGCAGGCTTCTCCATCCGTGGGATTTTCCAGGCAAGAGTACTGGAGTGGGTTGCCTTTTCCATCTCCAGGGGATCTTCCTGAGCCAGGGATTGAACTCAGGTCTCCTGTATTGCAGGCAGACGCTTTACCCTCTGAGCCACCATGGTTGATATCTAATTAGTTGATGACCACAGCCAAGTCACTGAACTTTCCTGAACTCCCATTCCTTTATCTATAATAAGAATGATAATAAAAATAATTCTCATGCAGGGTTGGTGTGAGACTTAAACATTATGCACAATTCTTTTGTATACTCTAAAATCACCTTACAATTGTTATTCATGTTTAACTTTCATAATCTCTACTGACATCCTGTAAGTGCAAGAGTTAGTGCCTACAGTTCAAATATGTGGTCTATGATCTACTAGCATTCTATGAATATCACAGAATTTCGGTCTCTGGACTGGAATGCACTTGAGCAACATCAAATCAAAGCACTCATTCAGTAATTCAACTTTCTCTCCAAAGTCCATGATAACCAATTACTTGAACTTCTTCAGCTAACGAGTAACTCACTACTTCAGAAGGCTTTAACCATTTGTCAGCACTAACTGTTGGAAGAGACATCTTCATCCTGAGCTAAAGTGATTTCCTTCTAACTCATCCAATCATTTTAGTACTACTCCAGTTTTTCATATAGTCAATCTGTCTGTTTTATATAAATCTTTATAATACAGAGTAAAACCCCCTTTCAGCAATATATCAATAGTTAATAATTTGAAATTTTTAGAAAGATAATACTTTTACTTCATGCCTATAGTAAAATTGGATAAAACATGCTCCATTTTCTATTTTTCCCATGACACTGAATAGAAGAGTGGTGATGTACACCATACTTTACCCACTCCCATAGATGTCACAGGATTTAGTACCTATAGTCTCAATATGTTGGAGATGTGTGCATATAAGTTAGTTAGAGGATAGTGAAGGTAAAGGTGAAGTAGCTCAGTCGTGTCCAACTCTTTGCGACCCCGTGGACTGTAACCTACTAGGCTTCTCTGTCCATGGGATTCTCCAGGCAAGAATACTGGAGTGGATTGCCAGCTCAAATATTGCATAAATCAAAGGTTTGGGAAATCAACAACTTAAAGAAAGTGCTTTACTCAGAGGATGATAATTTCAAATTGCCTATTCCCATAGCTGGCAAGGCAACTAGGTTCAAAAAGGAACTATTACATACATCCTGACATTTCTTCATTTTATTTATACAAAGATACTAGATTGCTGATTGAATTGTGCTTGTATATTTGACTTAATAGCTAATTTTGTGACTTGAAAATAATAATCTTGGAGAATTTTAATTTCCATCTTGTAAAACTGAGTGATAGTGGTCAAGTTGGAATAATTACTTAGTATCTATTAGATGCAGTTTAAATGACCATAATGTGTCCAGGACTATAATACTAAAACAGAAATTAATAAATAGTATTTCAATCATCATAGACTAACAATTTCCAGGGAATTGATTTCCTCTGAGTTAAGAAAAAGATACTATAAATTCATATTTTCTTATATCACAAGATGTTCTTCCTATCTTACAATTGAGAAAGAGAAGCTCAAAATAAATAATTTATCTAGCTTACATTGGTAGTGAATGAACTGTCAATCAAGCAAATGACTGCTTTGCCCACCTCACTCTTGTTTGCTGGTTGGATATATTTAGCATTTCTGTTCCAATGACATTATCAAGGTGACACTTAGTGGTTCTTCCTTTCAACAGTCAATGTACTGTACCAAAAATTATAAATATATTAAAATCTAATGCTATGTTTTACCTTGAGGCTCAAACTAGAAAATACTTCAAAGTAAACTTGAAATAAATAGCTTTCCATTAATCATATACTACATATATGGTATCATTTTTCTTTTCATTTAATTCACTTACATGTAACAGTACACTTTTTGGCAGTGGAAGCAATAGAAATAAATTAATAGAAGAATTGAATAACACAACATTTTATCTCTGACTATTATAAATACAGTCTATCTATTCTTTTCAGGGTTAAATATACCCTTATTTTAAATGCAGGCAGGCAGTGGAAAATAAATTGTCTTTTCCCACCACCATTTTACTTCTGGGCTTTTTCTGTCCTGTTTTAAAAGAGTCTCAGATATGTGACTCCTGACTCCATTCTTTCTATAATAAAATGCTAAATCTGGTTTAGTGTGATATTATGAATCTGGAGATACAACCACATTTTCTCAAAACCTATTAAACTCAGCCAACAGCAACTTATCATTAAATACTTCAAAATAAAAATGTAGTCGGCTTCAAAATGCATAAGCATCTTATGTGTATTGCAAGCCTTAAATATAATATAAAAATTGGTAAGAGAGTAATATAAACCAAGCTGTTTTTAGTCAGGCAACCTTTAGTAAATACCTCATTTTCCATCTCCCACACTATCACTTTTGAATATCTGCACAAAGAGTATTCCTTCAGTATTACTAACTTTAATTTAACTTATATAAAGGCATTTAGTGATATATGAACTGATCTTACATTCAAGATGATTTACTGATTAATACATTCAATTTTAAAATCCAGTCTATACTGTGAAATGCAAAACAGTATGGTTGGACATATAAACATACTTTAACCAATGAAAGACTATAGAAACATGTCATTAGATCCAAATATGAGATCAATTCTATTATGAGTCTAGTAATATACAGAGCTGGCCAAAAAGTTCATTTGGATTTTTCTGTAAGATGTTACAGCATGAACTTTTTGGCCAACCCAATATATTAAAATTGAAATTTAAAGTATATATCATTCATAAAATAAATCACAGTTCTCTTAGCAAACAAATTAATTCTAAATTTGTGAACATCACAAAAATTATTGCTTCCCTTGTGATTCAGGTGGTAAAGAATCTGTCTGCAATGTAGGAACCTAGGTACAATCCCTGGGTCAGGAAGATCCCCTTGAGAAAGAAATGGTAACATACACACACACACACACACACACACACACACACACACACACACATATAAACATTTATCAAATTTATCGTATTAACTTTAAATAGTGTATGGTATTTTTAGGGGACGAATTTTGCACGAAATGATATCAGTGTCTCAACATGGTAGTGGTGACAAATTAGAAACCTATAAAAGTAATAGGGTATTTCTTTAAGACGTCAGAAATCATACGTAAGGAGTGGAAGTGGAGTCCGTTGGTAGATAGATGAAAGACAGAGATATCTAAATGAAAAAGACCTATAGACTAAGTACCTTAACTTATCGTACAACAGAAAACACTGAACGAAGATTCATTTAGCATACTTTCAAGGTTCATCAATGTTGTGTCACATGTATCAGTACTTCCTCCCTTTTTTATTACTAAATAATATTTCATTTTTATTTACCCATTCATCAGTTATGGATATTTGGCTTGCTTCCATTTTGGGCAATTATCAATGTGCACAATCATGTTTGTGCATGGTTTTGTGGGAAAATATTTTTATTTCTCTTGGGTATATACCTAGGAATGGGGATGTTTAATCATATAGTGTCTCCATGTTTAACATTTTGAGAAAATACCAAAATTCACTTTAGAACATTCTAAAGTGATGCACCACTTTGCATTTATATTAGCAAAGTTGGAAGGTTTCAATTTCATCCCCATCAATTCCTATGTCTGTATTTTTTGATTTAGCCATCCAAGGAGTAAAAATGTGTATTTCATTTTGGTTTTGACTTGCATTTTCCTAATAATTAATTATGTAGGCATCTTTTTATATACTTACTGGCTATTTGTATATCTTCTTTGGAGAAAATATATTCAATTTTTTGTCTATTTTTTAAATGTGTTATTTGTTTTCACTT
>SJYC01083325.1:0-18131 GCA_006408675.1 Madoqua kirkii | reverse complement strand
TCTTAGGTTTTCGACCACAAAGGTAGGCCTTTTGTTTTTAAGGTTTCCCATTTAGGGCCCCACATGACCCCATGAATTGCAGCACACCAAGCCTCCCTGCCCATCAACAACTCCCAGAGTTCACTTAGACTCGCGTTCATCGAGCCAATGATGCCATCCAGCCATCTCATCCTCTGTCGTCCCCTTCTCCTCCTGCCCCAATCCCTCCCAGCATTGAAATCTTTTCCAATGAGTCAACTCTTCCCATGAGGTAGCCAAAGTACGAAAGTTTCAGCTTTAGCATCATTCCTTCCAAAGAAATCCCAGGGTTGATCTCCTTCAGAATGGACAGGTTGGATCTTCTTGCAGTCCAAGGGACTCTCAAGAGTCTTCTCCAACACCACAGTTCAAAAGGATCAATTCTTCAGCACTCAGCCTTCTTCACACTCCAACTCTCACATCCACACATGACTACTGGAAAACTATAGCCTTGATTAGATGAACCATAGTCGGTAAAGTAATGTCTTTTCTTTTGAATATACTATCTAGGTTGGTCATAACTTTTCTTCCAAGGAGTAAGCATCTTTTAATTTCGTGGCTGCAATCATCATCTGCAGTGATTTTGGAGCCCCCACCCCCCAAATAAAGTCTGACACTGTTTCCACTGTTTCTCCATCTATTTCCCATGGAGTGATGGGACCAGATGCCACGATCTTCGTTTTCTGAATGTTGAACTTTAAACCAACTTTTTCACTCTCCTCTTTCACTTTCATCAACAGGCTTTTTAGCTCCTCTTCACTTTCTGCCTTAAGAGTGGTGTCATCTGCATATCTGAGGTTATTGATATTTTTCCTGGCAATCTTGACTCCAGCTTGTGTTTCTTCCAGTTCAGTGTTTCTCGTGATGTACTCTGCATATAAATTAAATAAGCAGGATGACAATATATAGCCTGGAGGGACTCCTTTTCTTATTTGGAACCAGTCTGTTGTTCCATATCCAGTTCTAACTGTTGTTTCCTGACCTGCATACAGATTTCTTAAGAGGCAGGGTAGGTGATCTTGTATTCCCATCTGTTTCAAAATTTTCCATAGTTTATTGTGATCCACACAGTCAAAGGCTTTGGCATAGTTAATAAAGCAGAAATAGATGTTTTTTCTGGAACTCTCTTGCTTTTTCCATGATCCAGAGGATGTTGGAAATTTGATATCTGGGTCCTCTACCTTTTCTAAAACCAGCTTGAACATCAGGGAGTTCATGGTTTATGTATTGTTGAAGCCTGGCTTGGAGAATTTTGAGCATTACTTTACTAGCATGTGAGATGAGTGCAATTGTGTGGTAGTTTGAGCATTCTTTGGCATTGTCTTTCTTTGGGATTGGAATAAAAATAAACCTTTTCCAGTCCTGTGGCCACTGCTGGGTTTTCCAAAGTTGCTGGCATGTTGAATGCAGCACTTTGACAGCATCATCTTTCAGGGTTTGAAACAGCTCCACTGGAATTCCATCACCTCCACTAGCTTTGTTTATAGTGATATTTTCTAAGGCCCATTTGACTTCACATTACAAGATGTCTGGCTCTAGATAAGTGATCACACCATCGTGATTATCTGGGTCGTGAAGATCCTTTTTGTATAGTTCTTCCGTGTATTCTTGCTACTCTTCTTAATATCTTCTGCTTCTGTTAGGTCCAGACCATTTCTGTCTATTATCAAGCCCATCTTGCATGAAATGTTTTTTGGTATCTCTAATTTTCTTGAAGAGATCTCTAGTCTTTCCCATTCTGTTGTTTTACTCTATTTCTTTGCATTGATCACTGAAGAAGGCTTTCTTATCTTTTCTTGCTATTCTTTGGAACTCTGCATTCAAATCCTTAATTTTTTTTCTTTTCTCCTTGGCTTTTCACCTCTCTTCTTTTCACAGTTATTTGTAAGCCTTCCCCAGGCAGCCATTTTGCTTTTTTGCATTTCTTTTCCATGGAGATGGTCTTGATTCCTGTCTCCTGTACAATGTCACGAACCTCATTCCATAGTTCATCAGGCACTCTATCTATCAGATCTAGGCCCTTAAGTGTATTTCTCACTTCCACTGTATAATCGTAGGGGTTTGATTTAGTTCTTACCTCAATGACCTAATGGTTTTCACTACTTTCTTCAATTGAAGTCTGAATTTGGTAATAAGGATTTCATGATCTGAGCCACAGTTAGCTCCTGGTCTTGTTTTTGTTGACTTTATAGAGATTCTCCATTTTTTGCTGCAGAGAATATAATCAGTCTGATTTCGGTGTTGACCATCTGGTGATATCCATGTGTAGTGTCTTCTCTTGTGTTGTTGGAAGAGGGTGTTTGCTATGACCAGTGCATTTTCTTGGCAAAACTCTATTAGTCTTTGCCCGGCTTCATTCCATACTCCAAGGCCAAATATGCCAGGTGTTTCTTGACTTCCTATTCTAGCATTCCAGTCCCTTACAATGAAGAGGACATTTTTTGGGGGTGTTAGTTTTAAAACGTCTTGTAGGTCTTCATAGAACCGTTCAACTTCAGCTTCTTCAGCAGTACTGGTTGGGGCATAGACTTGGATAACTGTGATATTGAATGGGTTTCCTTGGAAACGAACAGAGATCATTCTGTCGTTTTTGAGACTGCATCCAAGTATTGCATATCAGACTTTTTTGTTGACCATGATGGCTACTCCATTTCTTCTAAGGGATTCTTGCCCACAGTAGTAGATATAATGGTCATCTGAGTTAAAGTCACCCATTCCAGTCCATTTTAGTTTGCTGATTTCTAGAACGTTGACGTTCACTCTTGCCATCTCCTGTGTGACCACTTCCAATTTGCCTTGATTCATAGACCTAACATTCCAGGTTCCTATGCAATATTGCTCTTTACAGCATCGGACCTTGCTTCTATCACCAGTCACATCCACAGCTGGGTATTATTTTTGCTTTGGCTCCATCCTTTCATTCTTTCTGGAGTTATTTCTGCACTGACCTCCAGTATCATGTTGGGCACCTGCTGACCTTAAGAGTACCTCTTTCAGTATCCTATCATGTTGCCTTTTCATACTGTTCATGGGGTTTTCAAGGCAAGAATACTGAAGTGGTTTGCCATTCCCTTCTCTAGTGGACCACATTCTGTCAGACCTCTCCACTATGACTCACCCATCTTGGGTTGCCCCGTGCTTAGTTTCATTGAGTTAGATAAGGCTGTGGTCCTAGTGTGATTAGATTGACTAGATTTCTGTGAGTATGGTTTCAGTGTGTCTGCCCTCTGAAGCCCTCTTGCAACACCTACCATCTTATTTGAGTTTCTCTTATCTTGGGTATGGGGTATCCTCTTCATGGCTGCTCCACCACAGCTCAGCCGGTGCTCCTTACTTTGGGGTAAGGAGGGTATCTCCTCCTGCCGCACTTCCTGACCTTCAGCGTGGGATGGCTCCTGTAGGCCCTCCTGCTCCTGGGCAGCCACTACCTCTTGGGTGTGGGGTTGTTCCTTCCGGCCGCCACCCCTGGCCTCGGAGGCAGGGTGGCTCCTCTTTGAAGTCACCCCTGACCTCAGGTGCGGGGTGGCTCCTCCCGGCCACCGTCCCTGGCCTTGGATGCGGGGTAGCTCCTTTTGGCCACTCCTGTGCCGTCGCAGCCTGGCATTCTAGGCTGCTGACCCTGACCTTGGAGGTGGGATAGCTCTCGGCCGCGCTTGCTGCCTGTGCTTGATGCACTGGCCACCACTGCCCTCTGCACTTAGTGCAATAAAATGCAAGAGGAGAATCAAAATTTGGCTTAAAGCTCAACATTCAGAAAACTAAGATCATGGATTCCAGTCTCATCACTTCATGGCAAATGGATGGGGAAAGAGTGGAAACAGTGGCTGACTTTATTTTGGGGGGCTCCAAAATCACTGCAGATGGTGATTGCAGCCATGAAATTAAAAGACGCTTACTGCTTGGAAGGAAAGTTATGACCAACTTAGACAACATATTAAAAAGCAGAGACATTACTTCGCCAACAAAGGTCTGTCTAGTCAAGGCTATGGTGTTTCCAGTAGTCCTGTATGGATATGAGAGTTGGACTGTGAAGAAGACTGAGCGCCAAAGAATTGATGTTTTTGAACTGTCTTTGAATGAATAATTTCTTAGCAAATTATTCACTGTTCTCTACTTTTGTTATCTGACTGGCTACATGTAACATTCTGGAGATAAAGATGTAAAGAAACCCTTTATTCTAGGATCCTCTTAGCCAGAAAAAGTGAAGTCACATGATGATAGTGTAGGAAGTAAATGTATTTAAAATGCATGTATGAGAGCATGAAAAGTTGTACTTTGTTAGAGAATGCCAGTATTTCATGAAGGAAGGGATATTAACTGGTATTTATAGGGCATTGGGCTTCCCTGGTGGCTCAGATGGTAAGGAATCTGTCTACATTTAAGGAGGTCTATGTTCAATCCCTGGGTCAGGAATATCCCCAGGAGGAAGAAATGGCAAACCACTCCAGTGTTCTTGCCTGGAGAATCCCGTGGACAGAGGAGCCTGGCAGGCTACAGTCCAGGGGGTCACAAAGAGTTGGGCACAACTGAGTGACTAACCCTTATCTTACCAGAGCAGAAGAAGCAATTTTCCAGAGACAGGGATTTGGTAGTCATATAGCAGGATGATGGATTTGGGGGTCTATCTGTCTGTTTTCTCAGTTGTTTCTGATTCTTTGTGACCCCATGGATGGCAGTCCACCAGGCTCCTCTGTCCATGGAATTTTCCAGGCAAGAATACTGGAATGGGTTGCCATTTTCTACTCCAAGGATCTTCCTAACCCAGGGATGAAACCTGTGTCTCCTATATCTCCTTCACTGACAGGTGGATTCTTCACCACTGAGCTACCTGGATCCTGGGATAGTCTGTGAGTGTATGGTAAAAACAGGAGAAAGAGCATCAGCAAAGATTAGGTTTGAAAGGTCAGCTCTGGTCAGGTGTTAATAGCCTTAAATTAATAGAAAATAGAACTTAATTTTCTCTAAGCAAGAACAAAAATGGGGATAAATTTTGGAACAACCAAATTTGAATTTAAGGACAATAACTCAGACTGGCTTCTGGATGCCAAATGTGAGAGGGAAGAAGTTAGAAGCAGGCTATCAGATAGGAGATATTGAAGTAACCATAACCACATTAATGGGAAATGGTGAGGACTAAGGAGACTCGTAGGCTGCAGTCCATTTGGTTGCCAAGAGTCAGACACGACTGAGCGACTTCACTTTCACTCTTCACTTTCATGCATTGGAGAAGGAAATGGCAACCCACTCCAGTGTTCTTGCCTGGAGAATCCCAGGGACGGGGGAGCCTGATGGGCTGCCGTTTAGGGGGTCAGAGAGCCGGACACGACTGAAGCAACTTAGCAGCAGCAGCAGCAGCAAGGATAATCTATAGAAACTTAAATGGTTACAGGAATTGAGGAGTGATAAAAAGAGATGAAAAAGCAATTTAATAAATAGCATTAATAGACCCTGGTAACTGATTAATTTTATGTGAAGCAAAAGGGTTAATGACAGTTTCTGCATTATATCCTTTTTGTGGAGCAAGCTGTGACAAATACTTGACATCTGAATAAATTCTATGCAAACAACTCACATCACTTTATTTTCTCTATTGTGAAAATTTTTGAATAGTGGACTTTTATAGAATATAGAGTCCTGATTTAAACATGGCATTGTTCAGGTATTAAAGGTGGTTATTTTAGAGAGATATATTCCATGGACAGAGGAGCCTGGTGGACTGCTATCCATGGGGTCACAAAATATATTATTTTCCAAACATCAATGGAAAGTACACCACATACATATACAAAAGCAGATATAAAATAATTTATCCCAGAGTTTATATAAACTAATATTTATGTGAAATGTAAGAAAAAAATTAAAACATTTATTTTTTTTCTCATCATTATGTTAATAATTGGCTTTAAGAAACCGGGAGGACTGTAGGAAGTTGTAGGAAAAGCTCTCTGATATGTTAATATACCAGGTTGCCTTTGTGTTCCAGTGCCCTATTGACATATCCAGAGTATTTCAAAGTCAAATGACTTTGGTAAATTCAGTCTATCGGAGTATATTCAGATAATGCATAGCTGATTTAAAAGAGTGTTCTACTACTGATGACTAATGGATCAATTTAACCAGCAGAATTGTGCTTCCAATTATTTATTATTTATTTTTAATTCATGAATTTAAAAACCTACTATTCGGCAAAGAGCTGACTCAATATAAAAGACCCTAATGCTGGGAAATTGAAGGCAGGAGGAGAAGATGACAGAGGATGAGATAGTGGATGGCATCATGGACTCAATGAACATAAGTTTGAGCAAGGTCTGCGAGATGGTAAAGGACAAGGAAGCCTGGTGTGTTGCAGTGCATGGAGTCACAAAGAATTGGATACGACTGAGCAAATGAACAACAATGGATCAGGCAATGTTTTAGAAATATAAAGAAGGATAAAATGTAGTTGAAGTTTAGGAATCAACTTGAGCTGCAAAAGAGAACTAATATTCATATAATTATAGGAAAGTTATAATAAATAAAAGAGAAGAAAGTAAGTTTCAGTGAGAAGCAAAAGAAGTATTGTTTGATTTTGTTTTGAGAAATATTTGTGGCTTTAAGGGCCGCAAGAACTAAAGAGCCTTTTGGTAGGGCTGGTAAAGTTCAATTTGATGTTAAGGTAAACTAAAAAGGCTAAAATATACTTTCTGTAACTTTTCACCTTTTACCACTGTTCCAAGACACTTGTTTTATCTTTCCTTTCATAATTTTTTTCAAGATTATATATTCACCAGCTTCCCGATACTTAACTTGTCCAAAGTGAACGATAAGCAGTAGTATGGTGTACCAACAGATGGAGTACCTACGCTGGAGGCAGGTTGTGGGTAAACAATAAACTCGATAATATACTTAAAATATCTAGCTGACACTTTAGGCACTTATAGGCAAAGATTATGACTATTTTCATCTCTAGCAGAGTCATTCTACTTTCAAATTAATAGCTATACATATGCTTCCATACCACCATCATGCTTATTCTTAATGCAAAACGTGCATTTTTAGTATTTTCACTCAATTCATTTCTAATAATAATTTCCTAACTTCTACTAATGTTTTCTTACTACTCCTTTAAATATTGCTTATTAAACCAAAATTGTCTCTAATGCTGATAAAAAGGACAGAGTGCAATTTACCTTAGCATATACTCTAGTTAGAAATGGATATGGAACAACTGACAGGTTCAAAATTGGGAAAGGAATACAACAAGGCTGTATATCATCACCTTGCTTATTTAATTTATATGCAGATTACAAATGCAAAATCCTGGGCTGGATGAATCACAAACTGGAATTAAGACTGCCAGGAGAAATATCAACAACCTCACATAGGCAGATGATACCACTCTAGTGGCAGAAAATGAAGAACTAAAGAGCCTCTTGATTAGGGTAAAAGAGGAGAGTGAAAAAGTTGGCTTGAAACTCAACATGAAAAAACTAAGATCATGGTATCTGGTTCCATCTTCACAGCAAATGTGTGTGTGTGTGTGTGTGTGTGTGTGTGTAAATCATTTCAGTCATGTCCAACTCTTTGTGATGCTATGCACTGAAATCCACCAGGTTCCTCTGTCCATGGCATTCCCCAGGCAAGAATACAGAAACAGGTTGCCATTTCTTTCTCCAGGGGATCTTCCAGACCCAGAAATAAAACCTGCATCTTTTATGTCTCCTGCATTGGCAGGTGGGTTCTTTACCACTAGTGCCACCTGGCAAATAAAAAGGGGGAAAGTGGAGGTGGTGACAAATTTCATTTCTAGGGCTCCAAAATCACCACAGATGGTGACTGCAGCCACAAAATTAAAGACACTTTCTTCTTGGAAGAAAAGCTATCACAAATATAGAAAGCATATTAAAAAGCAGTGACATCACTTTGCCAACAGAGGTCCAAATAGTCAAAGCTATGGTTTTTACAGTAGCCGTGTATCGATGTGAGAGTTGGACCATAAAGAAGGCTGAGCACCAAAGAATTGATGCTTTCAAGTTGTGCTGCTGTAGAAGTTTCTTGAGAGTCCCTTGGACAGCAAGGAGATTGAACTAGTCAATACTAAAGAAATCAATTCTGAATATTCACTAGAAGGACCAATGCTGAAGCTGAACCTCCAATAATTTGCCCAAATGGTGTGAAGACCCAACTGGTATGAGGACCCTGGTATTGGGAAACACTGAAGGCAAAAAGAGAAAGGGTTACCAGAGGATGAGATAGATATATGGTATCATCAACTCAATGGACATGAATTTAAGCAAACTCTAGGAGATAGTGGAGATCAGAGGAGCATGGTGTGCTGCAGTCCATGGAGTTGTAAAGAATCAGACATAACTAAGTGACTGAACAACAATAACAGTACTATAATAAGCTGCTTAATAAAAACTTCTAATTCAATATAGGTGTCAAGTAGTTAGGATTGACATAGAATAGAAAATTCACATGGTTCAAATGAAGAGAATTCAGTGAAGGATTTGGGCAGGTTTCCAGGAAAGAATGCGGTAGATTGCATCATCCAAAAGTAACAGGAACGAGAAACTTACTAGTTTTAAGGCCAATGTGTTGGAATATTATTCTACCTCAGTAGCACCTGAAATCTTGGAGACTGGGGCCATCTGCTAGAAGTCATAGTCAACTGGCAGATTTACATACTAGGAAGCTGATCTGGAGAAACTTCTCTTCTCCTCACTCCTCTTACTCTCTGATTTTTGCTAGTGTCTCCCATTGAGTAAACAAATCATAGATAGCTGACAAGGGGGCCCAAGTGATGAAGCGAGCTGGAATCATCCTTCTCAGGCACAGAGTAGGGTAGAGAAAACGGGCATGGATCAGAGTGGCAGAATGAGAGAGAATAATCACCAATAGCAATGTGATGAACATTTTTGCTACTGTTTTTCTGAAGCTTTCATTACTCTCCAACATTCCTCTGGGTAACTAGCATTATATAGCTGTTTAAAGCAACTCATAAAGTTATGATTATTTTTACCTTCTGGTGAGGAAATTGAGGGACAAAAACTAAGAAATCAATTCAAATTTATGTAGCTTTTTTTAGCTAGTGCATTCCTAGATAAATTTTTCTTCTCTCCAGGCCTAAATTTTATTTGAATAATCTAAGTGAACAAAAGTCTTCTCTGGTGGCTCAGATGGTGAAGAATCCACCTACAATTCAGGAGATCTGGGTTCGAGTCCTAAGTTGGGAAGATACCCTTGGGAAGGAAATGACAACCCACTACAGTATTCTTGCTTGGAGAATCCAATGGACAGAGGAGCCTGGTAGGCTATAGTCCATGGGTCTCAAAGATTTGGACATGCCTGAGCAATTCACATAGAATTCAAAATTGAACAAAAGTGAAGAATGCAAAGAAATAGAGGACAGCAATAGAATGGGAAAGACTAGAGATCTCTTCAAGAAAACGAGAGATACTAATGGAACATTTCATGCAGAGATGGGCACAATAAAGAACAAAAATGATATGGACCTAATAGAAGTAGAAGATATTAAGAAGAGGTGGCAAAAACAAACAAACAAACAAAAAACAAACAACAACAACAACAAACAAAGAACTACACAAAAAGATGTTAATGGCCCAGATAACCATGATGCTGTGATCATTACCTAGAGTCAAACATCCTAGAGTGCAAAGTCAAGTGGGCCTTAGGAAGCATTACTGTGAACAAAGTTAGTAGGGGTGACAGAATTCCAGCTGAGCTATTTTACATCCTAACAGATGATGCTGTTAAAGTGCTGCACTCAATATGCCAGCAAATATGGAAAAATTGGCTGTGGTCACAGGACTGGAAAAGGTCAGTTTGCATTCCAGTCCCAAAGAAAAGCAATGGGCAATGCCAAAAAAAGTTCACACTAACACATGATTGCACTCATTTCACATGTTAGCAAGGTAATGCTCAAAATCTTCCAAGCCAGGCTTTAACAGTATGTGAACTGAGAACTTCCAGATGTACAAGCTGGATTTAGAAAGGCAGAGGAATGACCAAATTGCCAGTATATCATATAAAAAAATAGAAGAATTCCAGAAAAACATCTACTTTTGCTTCATTGACTATGCTAAAGCCTTTGACTGTGTAGATCACAACAAACTGTGGAAAATTCTTAAAGAGATAGAAAAACCAGGGCACCATACCTGTCTCCAGAGAAACCTGTATGCAGGTCAAGAAGCAACAGTTAGAACTGGGCATGAAATCACAGACTGATTCCATATTGGGAAAGGAGTACTGTAAAATGTCAAGGCTGTATATTGTCACCTTACTTATTTAACTTATATGTAGAGTACATCATATGAAATGCTGGCCTGAGTGAAGCACAAGTTGGACTCAAGATTTCTGGCAGAAATTCCAATAACCTCAGATATGCAGATGATACCACCCTTATGGCAGAAAGCAAAGAGGAATAAAGAGCCTCTTGATGAAGGTGAAAGAGAAGAGTGAAAAAACTGGCTTAAAACTCAGCATTCAAAAACTAAGTTCATGGCATCTGGTCCCTTAACTTTATGGCAAATAGATGGAGAAACAACAGAAACAGTGACAGACTTTATTTTCTCAGGCTCCAAAATCACTGTGCATGGTGACTGCCACCATGAAATTAAAAGATGCTTTCTCCTTGGAAGAAAAACTTTAACAAACCTAAACAGCATATTAAAAAACACACATTACTTTGCTGAAAAAGGTCCATGTAGTCAAAGCTATAATTTTTCCAGTATTCATGTATGGATGTGAGAGTTGGACCATAAAGACGACTGAGTGCCAAAGAATTGGTGCTTTTGAACTGTGATGTTGGAGATGACTCTTGAGAGTCCCTTGGACTGCAAAGAGATTAAACCAATCAATTCTAAAGGAAATCAACTCCGAATATTTATTAAAAGACTGATGTTGAAGCTGAAGCTCCAATACTTTAGCCACTAGATGTGAAGAACCAACACATTAGAAAAGATCCCCATGCTGGGAAAGATTGAAGGCAGGAGGAGAAGTCTAGAGCAGAGGATTAGATGATTGGATGGCATTGCTGACTCAACGGACTTTTGAACACACTCTGGGAGATGGTGAAAGACAGGGAAGCCTTGCATGCTGCAGTCCATGGGGTCGTAAGGAGTTGGATATGACTGAGGGACTGAACAACCACAAAATGTAAAATTCTAGAAAGCAGAAGTTGAGGATGGCAGTTACTCACAATTTTAATTCAGAATTGTATTGAATATCGTAAAGTGAGGAGATTTACAAGTGAACCTCAACAATGCAAAGTTTTTTCTTTTTTTGAAGGTCATTTTGTAAAAGACCAATCCAGGACAAGTTTCTGCATTATTTTCTTTCCCTTTAATAGTTTATATTTGTAAATTAAGAAGCTGCTTAAAAAAAAAACAACAACACTAATCAGGTATACCTGATTTAGTGTTACAAAGAGTAGTGTTGTTAAAGTTTTAAATTCACTTTTCATTTCTATTTCAGGAAACTTTCTTTTTGTCTCAAGTAATACCTTCAAAACTGTGTATTCATAAATATAGCACAAACACATCTCAGGTGTGTGACAGTACTTTACTGGGATCAATCATTTAGCATAACAGCAGATAGTAGCAAAATCTATGTCTTGAATTATATTCTTATGACTTGTGAAAATATGTCTTATTAATCAAATGACAGACCTTTCCATTCATTTCTTTCCCTTTTTCTAATGTTTTATTTTTCATATTTTTAATTCTTGGTGTTCTTTTATTTTCATTTTAAATATTTTATTCACTTTCAGGTTTTAAAACTGCATTAAATTTATAAAATAAAAAATGTAAATATATATATATATAATATACATATATATGTATATGTATATATATACATAATATGTATATATATATATATATATACATAAACATTTAAGAATCAGCTTACAGAGAATGTCTACTCAGATGTCTACTCAGTGATAGTAACTTATCAAGGATGATTGATTGCACTGATGGCTGCAACTGATGGTCTCCCAGTAAATACACTTTTGCCAGGGAATATTTTAGGTATCTTTGCTCTTTACGAGTCTTTCTTTGAGATGGCCTGTGACCTGCTTTCTTCAACAGAATGCAGTAGAGGAGATGATACGCCAGCCTGAGTCTCCACTTTGAGAAATCCCGAGGACTTCTTTCCTGTCCCTTGAACTCCTGCCTTTGCCATCACATGGGCATGCTGATCTGCTGCAGGAGGAGACACTATGTGAATCAGAGCTGTACTGCCCAGATATTGGGCATGCCCAGCACAAGCCCCAGACACATAAGAAAGCTCAGTAAATGCAACCACAGATGGCTTAGCAGGTGAGCATTAAGGAATATGCCCAACCAAGAGCTGAAGAATCACCAACTCACCATTTTACTCCTCCAAATCTGAAGTGTAATAAGTACTTACTGTTTTAAAACATTGGTTTTTGTCATTGGATACACATAGTAATGGGAATTCCCTGGTGACTCAGATGACCACCTGATGCAAAGAACGGACTCATTGGAGAAGACCCTGAATCTGAGAAAGATTGAGGACAGGAGGAGGAGATGACAGAGGATGAGATTGTTGGATAGCATCACTGACTCAATGCACTTGACTTTGAGCAAACTCTAGGAGATAGAGAAGGACATGGAAGTCTGGCAAGCTGCAGTCCACAGGGTTACAATGAGTCAGATACAACTTAGTGACTGAACAACAGTACATATTGTTACATTTATATCTACATAAACATTTGAGTTTCCCTGGTGACTCAGTGGTAAAGAATCTGTCTGCCAATGCAAGAGATATGGGTACAATCCCTGGGTCAGAAAGATTCTCTGGAGAAGGAAATACTTCTTTCTTCATTCTGAAAGAAAGTGAAGCAACCCACTGGAGCAACCCACTCCAGTATTCTTGCCCAGGAAATCCAATGGACAGAGTAGCCTGGTGGGCCACAGTCCATGGGATTCCAAAAGAGTAAAACAGGACTTAGCAACTAAACAACAATAATGTTTACATGCACATTCACCATATCTACTTCCTATATGCATGTTTATTTATATCTTTAACAGTAATAATAATAATAATCACTAAACAACTATTTCACTATTGTTCTACACTTATGTAGTTGTTTTACATATCATTTTAAATTACAATAAACTAATGAAAGACATTATTACTTTCATTTCACAAATGAGAAAACAGTGATTTTGAGAAGTAAAGAGACTTCTAGATTCCATTTACCAACTGCTGCCTCCACTTTTACTGGAGACTCCCTGATAATACTGCTCTGACTCACCAATAGCAGTGCTCACCGTACTGGTCTACGCTGACTCTGCCACTTTCTGTTCTCTCACCAATAAACCACCGAGTCAAGATTCTCTCACTTTGTTGGTAGCTAAGCTAGAGAATTGTTCCCATTCCCAGTGTCATTGCTAACATAGATTTTGACACTCCTGACCTCACAACTCTAATGAGGGCTTCTTCTCCTAAATTCAATAATGTCTGATTCCACCAGATCTGAACCGGAGATAAGGTTACTTTTCTAGAATCAGATCTCTTCCACACCTGGAAATGCTATTGATATTACTAATCAAGTTCCTCTTGGCCAGAGACTTTTGAGACAAACATCAATCTTCTACCCTTTAATTTCTTCAAAGTGAAAAGAGATAATTCTGGCTGCATCACCTTAAATTTTGTAGTATGTATATACAGCAGAATGTCCTGTATCCAAATTGTAGGAGTAACAGACACTATTTTATTGGACATAAATCAGGTATTTTCCCCCCCTGGTTCAACTTTCTACTATTAACCTGAATTGGAACTATATCTTAAGAACAAGGTATGCAATACATGCAATTGATACTTGGTATGACTAACCTTTTGGAAATTCAAACCTTAGGTCAGGAAACTCTAAGCATGCCACAGTGCCCCCAGGCAGGAAACATGTCTATGTATGCCAGCATTTTATTTATTTTAACATGTTTTTCTCATGAGGCTTTTCAGTTGTCTTGTGTAACTGTAGATGAAACTAACTACCTTGAAGAAGAAATACCATCTCACTTCAAAAATGAAGCTTAATATAATGATGTAATGAAACAAAAATCACCTAGAAGTCTACACCTACTTATACACATTGTTAACCTCTTTCTATCCCCTTTTATGTACCTCCTAAGCATATTCATTTTAATAATATTAGTCTATCAAAGAATAGTGCCCATAACAAGTGGGGCACTAACAATGGAAGTGTAGTAGTAAATGAGTGTTTCCCTTGCTTCATGCACCTTCTACTCTAGTAAGGGATAATATGCTTGTTAACAAATTAGCAAATGAGAAAATATCAGATGCTAAAATGTTCCATGTAGAAGTAAATCATGTAATGTCATTGAGCATGACCAGAAGAGCATGATGCTTCACTAGCTTCAAGAAAGTCTTCAGAGAAGGTGTTATTTTGGGTAATTATGCATTTCATTATATTAGAATACAAGTGTATTTAAAAAAATGAGTCATGTAAAACAACAAATAGTATACATGTGGCATATTTGCAGTTATGAAGTATTAAAAATGAACCTTTATGAACCCTCAGCTTATTTAAGAAAAAAAGTAAAATTATTCCTTTTGGTTTCTATTTCAGTTTGCTGCTATTTTCTCACCTTGGCTAATACCTTCAGATCTGTGTTACTGATACAAGTGCATAGAGATCTCAGAGGTATAAAGGTGCTTGGCTGGGACTTATTGCACACTTCTGATTTCCTAGATTTCTTTCTTACCTGCTTACATTGTTTAACTAATTATTCTAGTCACCCCATGATATCCAGTCTCAACTCCCATTATCCACTGCATAAACCTGTGAAAAAACCTCAGTCTTGGTTAAATCTGATTCTCTGTCATTAACAGCTATATCTGTGGTTGGAATAAAACAAACCACCATGTATCACGGTCTAACTTTTAAGTCACAATAATAAGTTTACAGTGCCTGAAACTCTGACAAACAATTATGATCTATTTCTCTAGTCCACCCCCGTTCTTCCTCACTCTGTCTCAGTGAGTTCACATCTTGTCTTCTCTGATTAGACGTCTCCCATGGCCTCTCTGATACTTACTCTTTGTTGATGACATACCTCCATTTCATTGAGAAAACAGAAGTAATCAGAAAAGATAGTTCTCAAAAGACATAGCACCATATCAACTTACCTGTGGACATTAGTGTCCAAATAATTCCCCATTTATTACTGTGAATGAACTGGGCTTTATGGCCAAGGTCAGCCCATCCACCGATGCAGTAGGTCACATCTCCTGTTATCATTCTCTTTTCAGCTCATAGCTTTCATTTTTTTCTTATCACTTGAGCATCTAGCAACAACACAAAAACTGCATTTGTGTGGGGCCCCAAAGTGTAATGACTTCTCTGCTCTCAAAGCCCCAGTGTATCTAATCTTTTATTCTTCTAGAAGTGAAACCCTTACACGCGATCTTTCAACATTTTTTTTTTGTAATTCCCAAAAACATGGCTTGTAAAAAGCTCTCTACTATCATATAAGATAACAACAAATATACATTCAATTGTTAAATACTTGGTTTGTTTTACCATTTTTCACCATTATATATAGAATTGTCACACCATATCTTTTTGGATAAACATCCATAGTTCCTAGTGATAAAATAATTGGGCCACTGTTTAGTCACATTTTCACTGTTTTTCATATATTTTGTCAAGTCAACTTACAGAAAAGCTGCAACAATTTCTTTCTTTATTTCTTTATTTAATTTTACCGATTCACATACTTTGGTTTCCTCCTTTTGACTCTTAGGTTAATAATTTTATATAATCAGTATGTCAGAGAAAAAAGATAAGCCAGTCAAACATACTTAATGTAGACATGAGGGAACTAAGGACCTCCTTTTGTCTTTTAACCATCATATTAGCTTATTTAAATGGTTGACCCACTGCCTTTTTTGTATATTTGCCTTTTTCAGTGGATTTTTTTCTGTCAGTATTTTCTTATATTTGTTATAGTCTTTCATTTTTATTTAAAGAAGAAGCTTTAACCATTTTTGTTATTGTGGTTTATTGGTTATAAACTCTTATTTTTGCTTGTCTAGGAAAGTTTTTATCTTTCCTTTAATTCTGAAGGAAAAACTTGCTGGTGGGGTATCCTAGTTTGAGTTTTTTTTTTTTTTTTTAGCAGTTTAAGAATATCATCCCACTTCCTTTTGGTCAGCGAAAAAAAACAACAACAACATTTGATAGCCTTTGCAGAGGGTAGAGGTGGGGGGCGGGGCACCCCTTGTATATGACTTTTATTTTCTCTTGCTGTTTTAAAAAATCTCTCTTTAGCTTTTGCCATTTGAATTGAGGTATGTCTTGGTGTGAATCTGTTTGGGCTCATCTTGCTTGGGACTCTGTTCTTCCTGGACCTAGCTATCTACTATTTTCTTCAGGTTTAGGAGGTTTCAGCCTTAATAGTATCAAATATATCTTCTACCCATTTCTCCTTCTGGAACCCTATAATGCTAAGTTAGTACACTTGTTTCAGAGGGCCCTTAAACTATGCTCATTATTTATTCTTCTATATAATACTCTAATTCCTTCCAGTGTTTTTCACTTCAGTTACTATATTACTTATCTGATTGGTTCTTTATATTTTCTAGTTCTTGTTAAAATTCTGACTGTGTTCCTCTATTCTTTTCCTGAGTCAGTGAGCATTTTTATTACTATTGCTTTGTCATATTTTCACCTGGTAAATTATTTACCTCCTTTTCATTAGAATTTTTTAATCTGCACTCTTTTTTTTATTTGAAGCATATTCTTTTTTGTTCTTATTTTGTGTGATTTTTTTCCATCTCTATAAACTAGGCAAAACAGTTATCTATCCCAGTCTTGAAGGTGTGTCCTTGTGTGGGATTATACTAATGCAATCTACTTTGATGGGAGAGTTGGATATGAAATGAGCAGAGCCAAGCCACATCTTCTCCTGGGGTTCAATAATGGCCGCTGTTGTTGTGGGAGATATTGTTGGAGCAGAGGATTTAGAACAAGAGCCAGGTACAAGTCAAGGCTTCCACTTGGTTCAGGGTGGTTGCAGCCTTACTAGGGCTCAGAGCAGGGCTTAAGGGGCTAGAGCAGGAGCCCCAAGGTAATTTGGCTTCTCCCAGCATAATAGCAGTCTCCATCTTGGTGGGAGGCATAATGGGGACTCAAAGGCTGGAAGATACACCTCTGAGCTGGCTCCACTTTCTTCCAGCTATGTGCATGTGTCTCGGTTAGAGGCTGGGTTGAAGCTCAAGTTACTGAGGTGCATTTCCATACTGGTTTTGCACTTCTCCAACTGAAGATCAGCCCTGGGATTTCTTTGGAAGGAATGATGCTAATGGAAGAGTTGATTCATTGGAAAAGACTCTGATGCTGGGAGGGATTGGAGGCAGGAGGAGAAGGGGAAACAGAGGATGATATGGCTGGATGGCATCACTGACTCGATGGATGTGAATCTGGATGAACTCCGGGAGATGATGATGGTCAGGGAGGCCTGGCGTGCTGCAATGCAGGGGGTTGCAAAAAGTCCGACACGGCTGAGCGACTGAGCTGAACTGAACTGAAGTGTAAATGCATGCATATGTGGTGACAAGGGTGATCTCTGCCTTAGGGAATGGCACTGTAGCAGGAGATAAAGCAGAAGTCTGGGCGGTGATTGAGGAATGCGCTGGGATGGTCCTGGCAGGCTGACTGAAGCAAATTTCAAGTTGCTGCTTCTGCACTAGGATGAGGAGCAAGCAAGTTTATGCACATGCTTTGCAAGAGCAATCTGCTTCTTACAAATTGCTGGTAAGACCCTCTAGTTTTCAAACAAGCTAAGGGAGCTCATCTTCAAGTGTTAGACCCCAGGACCAGGGTACCTAGTATGCAACAAACTTTTCACTCCCTATTGAGGATTCCTGAGCCTTTTTCTTGTTATATCTATAATCAGAACTTGTTTTTAATTTTATGTTTATTTCAAGAATTACCTTAGACCATCTTTTAAAAATATGGTTTCCCAATGCTTATTTGATGAATTTTTAAAAATATATTTCTAGTTTTTATCAGATATATGGCCAGATATATACATAATTTCTGTCCCATGTAATTTATGGAG
>SJYC01083324.1:0-20444 GCA_006408675.1 Madoqua kirkii | reverse complement strand
ACTCTAGTTTGACAAACTCTAATTGTGTGAACACTGCTTTGTTTATTTGTAAATTTATTTATGTAAAATTATTTTCTGAAGTTTTAGTCCAAGTTGTTATTAATGTATTGATATGCTTTTTAAAAAGTGGCTTAAAAATTTTTTTTTTTAAACACATGTTTCTACAAGCTGTACATGTAACTTGAGTTTACATACCAAGGTCCAAAATTTAGTCAGATGGCTACATATGTAGGGTCTATGACAACAGACTAGACATGGGGTCTCTAACTGGGTGTTCATTGTCTGTTTAAAATGCCAGCAGGAGATGAGACTGATGAGAATGCATACTAGGGCATAATAAATAAAACTGACAATTACATTAGTTACACAAGGGATAATTACTCTACCACAAATAATACTCTGTGCTTCCTAGATGATTTTGCCTTTCCTGTCCCCCTCAAATATCCTTTATTTTCTTAAACTTATTCTTGAACAAAACTGTACCTGAGTATGGTTTTTGTCTACGAAAGGGAGTAAACATTATTCTTGACCTAGAAGTCAGGAGTAGATTGTTCTTGACCTAGAAGTTGGTTCTAAGTAACTAGAATTTGGGACTCAGATATACAACTGGAAATAATATTCCCAATTTAAACTTTAGGCTTTAACATATATGAGGCCATATACTCTTAACAAGTTTTTTGACTTTGACTCAACTGAATTCATGAAAACAATAATTCACAGCAACTACTGTTAAACAGTTCTGATAGTAATTGCACTTGTGTGTGTTCATTCACTTAGTAGTGTCCAACTCTTTGTGATCCCATCAATGGTAACCCAGTAGGCTCCTCTGTCCATGGAATTTTTCAGGCAAAATATTGGAGTGGGTTGCCATTTCCTCCTCCAGAGGATCTTCCCAACTCAAGGATCAAACTCGCATTGCCTACATCTTCTACATTGGCAGGCGGATTCTTTACCACTGAGCCATCTGGGAAGCTCTCTGATAGTAATTACTACCTATAAAACTACTAAAATCTGGTAATTATTTTTCTGGTAGTAATTATTCCTTATAAACTAGTATCATCTAGGATGAAACATCTCTGAGATATTTGGAAAAAACAATGGTAAGGTAAATTGTTTCCTGGTTGCCGCAAGTATCATTGCTTAAGTATTTCAGTCTCATTTTCTAAGGCGGGAAGCAGGTAGCGAAAGAAGCATGAAACAAGAGACATCATGAGTCTCATGGAAATTATCATTTCCAATTCATACTCTTGAACACGTTATTTCATCTCTTTCAGTTTGAAGTTCTACGTGTGGATGATAAAAGCTGCTACAAATAGGAACTCTAGCATAATTTTATGCTATTTGATTACATGTTTTAATAAATTAGAAACACTAAAAGGATTGAATCACAAAGGGTAGTTCTAAGTAGGTATGCTATGCTATGCTATGCTAAGTCACTTCAGTTGTGTCTGACTCTTTGTGACCCCTCAGACTGTAGCCCACCAGGCTCCTCTGTCCATGGGATTCTCCAGGCAAGAATGCTGGAGTGGATTGCCATTTCCTTCTCCAGGCTAAGTAGGTATGGAGGCTAATAAACAGTGTAAATTATCATTAGCAGAAGTAACTCATGTAATGAAAACCATAGAAAGATTTAATGAGAATATACTCTGTATCAAGTGATGCATTTGGCACTTTGTAAAATATGAGTGTTACAGACTTTATTTTCTTGGACTCCAAAATCACTGTGGATGGTGACTGCAGCCATGAAATTAAAAGGCACTTGTTCCCTGGAAGAAAAGCTTTGACAAACCTAAACACCATATGAAAAAGCAGAGACATTACTTTGTAACAAAAGTCCATCTAGTCAAAGCTATGGTTTTTCCAGTAGTCAAGTATGGATGTGAGTTGCACCATAAGAAAAGCTGAGGGCTGAAGAATTGCTGCTTTTGAACTGTGGTGTTGGAGAAGATTCTTGAGAGTCCCTTGGACAGCAAGGAGATCAAGGCAGTCAATCCTAAAGGAAATCAGTCCTGAATATTTATTGGAAGGACTGATGCTGACGCTGAAGCTCAGTACTTTGGCCACCTGATATGAAGTAGTGGCTTACTGGAAAAGACCTTGATGCTGGGAAAGACAGAAGGAAGGAAGAGAAGGGGACGATAGAGGATGAGATGGCTGAATGGCATCACCGACTCTATGGACATGAGTTTGAGTAAGCTCCGTGACTTGATGATGAACAGGGAAGCCTGGTGTGCTTCTGTATGCTGCTGTTGCTGCTGTGAAGTGGGGTCACAAGAGTTGGACATGATTGAGTGACTGAACTGGGTTCATTTATGTAATTAAAAGAAGGGAGAAAATGAGAGAATAGACATATGGTAGAGGAAGGTAGAAAAAGGATGGGAAATGACATAGTTCTGAGCTTAGAAAGAGATGCAATCGACTAGTTTAAGAGAATATGTAATTAGGAGCTGAAAGGAAATATATGTACATATGGGTTATCTTGAAATACGTATTTAGATCCCTTTCATATCCTTTGAAAGAAATGTTAGACATAAAAAACATTTAGGAAACGCTCTTTAGAAAGTGAGATTTTAGAATACTGATGTACTTCAAAATTGATCCCAATAGAACGCAAGACTGTAAGGGATAATCATGAAGTACTTGATTACATAAAGCAGTGATTATTTCTTGCTGTGGGATTTGCAGAAAGTTTGTGAAAAATGTTTCAGAAAGTTGGGCAGGATTTGCATAGACACAGTTGTAAAGAAGAAGCTATTCCAGTACAGGGGCTACTTGGACTAGCACTGATTTTGAAGACCTAGTAACCATTTCCATTAGAGACATAAATGGATTTATATATTAATTATTTTATCTTGAACACTTGATTAGGTTTCCTAAAGGTCTTTTTCTTTTCACTTCTAATTATATTTGTTATATTTAGACAAATGATCTTAGTTGCTAGAGGCAATCTTTATTTTAAATAGATTGCATATTTAAATTGGACTACAAGAATGAGTTAGCATAAACTTGTTAAGTTTATTTGTAAAGTAGTGTACTGATCAATTTAAAGTTGGTGTGTTCATATACAGCTTAAGGGAGCAATTTCATTACCCAGTTGATATGTCTTACGGTGGTTTAACTGGACAAACACACTTGCCAAAACAAGCATTTTATATGTTTGTCGCTATCATAAATTTGAGTTGATGTCTCTATTTCTGGGAGATTAAATAACAAATCGTGGAACTACTGATTATCACACTGATTGCAAACAGAAAGAATTATAATTATGATAAACACAAACAGTAAATGTAACCTTAAAACTTAAAAAGTACATTACTGGAAATTAGATAGTTTCTGCATGATATTCCTATGTTCATTATACTCTATGATCTCAGAATTATATATGATCTCCAAAGTGTTTATCTTTACCTAATTGAGATATTTAATAAATAGCCCATAATTTAAAATCACATAATAGATTTATTCTTCAATATTACTAAAATAATTGGTTGACTACATAGGAAGAAGAAAAGAAAGAAAAGATAGAACAAAAGGAAAGGAAGAAAAGAAGGGAGAAAGGAAGGAAGGGAAGAGGAAATGAAGAAAGACAGATGGGCTCCACTATTTGGTACACAGTAATCTTCCATATAAAATAAAATTTGTGCTTATAGTTATTTTAACTATGACTAAATAAAAATTTTAGCCTTTAGCTTTGGCTAGATGCACTCTATGTTTTACACAATGGGAACAAAATTATATTCTTTTGGCTGTCTCTGAACAAAGCAGAAAAATAATAAGGTCTTTATTAAATTCAATTGTACTTTACAATATGCCCTTTTTGTGCCATCACAATTGAAAGCCAATTATTTTTAGTAGGAAACAAACAGAATACCTTGAGTATTGCATGTTATTTGGTCACTGAATTTACTGAGAAAAAAATAAGGTATGGAATATATATTTTATATGATTTTTATATTTTTAATATGATTGCACTCATTTATAATAAACATATAAATAAGTTTTCTCAACTATTTATTTTTGTGAGCTTGTAACAAGGATCCCAGGTTCATAATAAGTAAACTGAAAATTGGCTGAAAATATAGCACTGACCTTTGCAGAAGTAACCAGTGACTAGATCTTAAATATGCTTTAGGGACACTGAAATGTGTGGCATTTTCCTTGTAAAATGTGCTCATTAGAGGTGTAAAATGATTTCCCTGTGTGTGGGGTATCTGTCTGCTATTCAAATTTGGTATTTCAGGTGAATTAAAAACTAAAACTACTCTAACAAATAGATATATGAATAACTGAATGGATGAAACATGGCTTCAGATATTATTCTTTTTAGTGAACTTATCTAACTGTAGATGTGAGGAAGATACAGAAACTTTCTGTTGTAGGAAGTGATAAGATAAACTTTTTTGCTATATTGTCTATGCTTGTTCAAGAATATTTGAGAAAACTGGAGTGGCATGATTTATTGGTATACAACAAATGTTTCCTCTAGTGAACAGGTTATAAAGTGATTCATGTGATTTTTTAAGAAAGAAATTTAAATCAAGAGCACCAATCATACTGAACAGAACTAAAAAATATTATTGTAGCACGATAATGCACAATTAGAAACTGATGGGCGGTTGTAGCATTTTGAAGTTTCGTTTGAAGAAGAGAGTTTATGCATTGCCTTCGCTCATTCCTATTCTATTGAAGGCAACTGCCTGGTGAAGACCACACCTTAGAGCTTGTGGCAGCCATGAAAGTATGCCTCTGCGATCTCTCACTGCAGCAAGTGCAACTGACTAATGGCCCTAGCTGCTGTGGTTTGAAATTCATCGCCACATTCATGCCAAAATTATTGCCTCTCCTAGTCAGTGGTTGAAAATGGATGAAAAACGTCAAGTCTTTCTAGGAGATACAGAGCTACTATGATGGGCAACTTTGACTCTAGAACACCTGAAAACCTTGTTGAATCATCTTTACAACTGCACTGCTGTCTCAGATGTTTCCACTCATTTTCCTTGTTTTCCTTTTTCCTTCAATCCATCATACCTGCAGTGTTTTGCTTTCTGATAGCCCTCTCAGTTTCTTAGGATCCTTCTTCTTCTCTTTTGAGTGTACTTGTTCTCTGAAAAAGACAAACAAACAAACAAACAAAACAAAAAACAAACAAAAAAAACTTCATATTTAATCTTGTCTTAATGTCTTCTACCTACATAACCTGACTAACTCAAGGCAAACGTAATATTTTATATGGCCTCAGTTAAACTTGGGTTTCTGGGTTACACCAACTTGATACCACTGTAACTAACAGAAATATAGACAAAACTGTTATTCTTGGAGTTATTCTATCCATTCATTCTTTCCTACTTCCTTCTGCCCTTGGTCAATAAAAGGTCAAAAGGTAGTACATTTGCTCAAATATAGATATTCTTTTCTAATGTAATTTCCAATTACAGCCATGAGTATGACCTGACTCTGATACTATTGTAGTTTAGAGAAGTCAAGAGTTTTTCACTTCTGATTTTGAATCCAGTCACATTAAGGAGAGTCAGGAGACTGATATTATTTATTGTAACAAAGGGGTAGATTGAAAGAACAAAGGCACAGAAGGTTTCACTATAGTAGGCCTGAAGATCTTATGGAAGAAGAACCTTACAGCAACATCATTTCAAATAACTTACTAACTGGTCCATCAAGTAACAGCTTATCTCAATTATTCAGAATATTCTGGTATTCATTAGATATACCAATACTGGGTAGGAGATCTGAGCTATAGTCTTGAGATTGTTAGTAACGTCAGATACCTAAGTGCTTATCATCAGATATATATCAAAAGATTTTCAAGATGTTAATGTCTGAAAAAAAAAAATAATAAAGGCACTATGATTAAGGGGGGAGTTACTGATGTCTTTGGTATGCTTCTGCCATTTCTTGTCAAGTGATTAAAACTATCATAAGATGAGGTGGATATGAAAATGTCTTCCTTAGAAAAACTACATGCGATAATATCTTGAAATGTTCTAGTGCCAGCCATTATGGAACTGTGTTTCACAAAGACTGAACAATGCTCATGTTTCTGCAAAGCAGACTGATAGCTGAATTTATTCAATTATTAATTAATTTACTTATTAGCAATATGATTAATAAGTTTTGTGATGAATTCTGCAGTACTATTCAAATCCCTAAAGGATGATGCCATCAAAGTTTTGCATTCATTATGTCAGGAAAACTGGAAGACCCCGCAGTGGCCACAGGAAAGGAAAACGTCAATCCTCATCCCAATTCCCAAGAAGGGTAGTACCAAACAATGTCCTAACCATCGGACAGAGCTCACTCATTTCCCATGCCAGTAAGGTCATGCTTAAAATCTTACATACTAGGCTTCAGCATTATGCAAAACAAAATCTTCCAGATGTCAAAGCTGGGTTAGAAAAGGAAGAGGAACTAGACATCAAATTTCCAACATTCATTGGATTATAGAGAAAGCAAGGGAATTTCAGAAAAACATCTCTTTCTGTTTGATCGACCAGGCTAAACCTTTGACTTTGTGGATCATGACAAACTAGAAAGCTCTTAAAGTCATGGGAATACTGGACCATCTTACTTTCTCTCATGAGAAACCTATGTACAGGTGGAGAATTAACAGTTAGAACTATGTAGAGAACAACTGACTGGTTCAAGATCAAGAAAGGGGTATGGCAGGGCTGTCTGCTGTCACCCTATTTGTTTCACCTACACATTGAGCGCAGCACAAGAAATGCCAGGCTGAATGAGCTACAGTGTGGAATTACATAAGTGGGAGAAACATCAACAACCTCAGATATATGGATAATACCACTCTAATGGCAGAAAGTGAAGAGGAACTAGAGAGCCCTTGATGAGGGTGAAGGAGGAAATTGAAAGAGCCAGCTTAAAACTAAATATTTAAAAACAACAACAACAACAACAACAAACAACTAAGATTATGGCATCCAGGCCAATGACTGCATAGCAAATAGAAGAGGAAAAGGTGGAAGTAGTGACAGATTTCCTCTTCTTGGGCTCTAAAATCACTGTGGATGGTGACTGTAGCCATGAAATTAAAGGATGATTGCTTCTTGGTAGGAAAGCTATGACAAACCTAGACAGTTTGTTGAAAAGCAGGGACAGTATTCTGCTAAAAAAGTTCCCTATAGTCAAGGATATGGTCTTCCTAGTGGTCATGTATGGTTGTGAGAGCTGGACCATAAAGAAGGCATAATGACAAAGAATTGATGCCTTCAAACTGTAGTGTTGGAGAAAATTCCTGAAAGCCCCTTGGCCAGCAAGGAGAACAAACCACTCAATCTTAAGGGAGAGCAACCCTGAATATTCACTGAAAGGACTGATGTTGAAGCTGAAGCTCCAATAGTTTGGTCACCTGATGCAAACAGCCAACTCACTGGAAAAGTTTCCCTGATGCTGGGAAAGATTGAGGATAGAAGGAGAAGAGGTCATCAGAGGATGAGATGGCTGGATGGTATCACTGATGCAATAAAGATAAACTTGGGCAAACTCCGGGAGATGGTGAGAGACAGGGAGGGCTGGAATGTTGCAGTCCATGGGGTCACAAAGAGACAGACACAACTGGGCAACTGAACAACAAAAACAACAATTAATCAGTACACATAAATAATTCAAAATATATACTGATTGAGTGTGTGCATGCTCAGTCACTTTAGTCCTGTTCAACACTTTATGACCCTATGGATTATAGCCTGGCAGGCTTCTCTGTCCCTGGTATTCTCCAGGCAAAATACTAGAGTGGGTTTCCATGCCTTCCTCCAGAGGATCTTCCTAACCCAGGAATTGAACCTGGGTCTCTTGCATTGTAGGCAGATTCTTTACCACTGAGCCATCAGGGGAGTCCACTTATCGATTAGAATGTACTAAGTAAGGGATTATAATAGGATAAGGGCTGCAGTAGACAACGAAATTATTCCAGTCATTCTGTCAGTTGAGACTCCTAAAGAGAAATCCTGAATTGGTAACAAAATTAATAAAATCTAAAAAGGCAAAGATAATAAATTTTTAAATTGCTGAGCCATTTTAGTAATCTATAAAATACAGAATCAATAAACAATGGAATGTTATTTTGAATATATTTATTCAGTAGTGATGGTTCATTAATGGCAACAATCACTGTGACAAAGATACAGGCTTTTTGATACACTGATAGTCAGTTTCTTCTTGGGATAAATAAAAAGTAATACATCAAAAATTAAAATGGTCAAGCTTGAATATCACTTGTATTCCATATAGATTCTGAAAACCTGTACTAAAGAAAAGATATTAACCATAGAATAAAACTTTATGTTCTACAGTGCAATGTTTATTATTTTAAAACATAGATTGGAAACATTTTTAGAGTATTAATGCAATACTTGTTATGGAAGATTAGTAAATGTGCAGTTCTTCTGCCTTTGAAAATGACGTTTATGGAGAATTTGTAATGCTTAGATTAAGGAAAAAATAAAATTAAAGTAAAATATTTGAATTAAGTAGAAAAAATAAAATCCAAATGTAAAGTTTGTGACAGGATGAACTTTAAATTTTTGAAATGCATGCTTAGAACAAGAGAAAAGCACTTAGAAACTTATGTTCACAACCACTTCTGGGTGAAAAGTTATACATGATTTACTTCTCTTTACCATATTTTGTACTTCCCAATGTTACATATGGACATCATTTTCATATATAAGTGAAACGTTTTAAAAAATGGAAAAAAAATATTCTCCAGAAGAGGAAAAATACATTATGTTATCTTGGTTAAAAGCTATAAACTAAACTTGCCTGGAAATTATACCAAAGTAGATTTAAAAAAAGAAAAAAGTATAGAAATGATTAAATTTGCTTATCCTTGTACTTATGACTCAAAAAATGTTTATCCATTTTTCCTTACTTTGACAAAATACAAAGGAACATTTATCATATCTGTTTCCTAAGTTAAGCAATATATGATAGGTTTCCAAAACAATCATATCTTTTAAACTTTGACATGTAACATTTCAGGTTCATGTCTCACTAGTGATACACATGAGAGTTTTTTTTATGTCTCTTCTAATCTGCAGTGCCATCCATCACTTTCATAGATCCAGGACCTCCAGCAATCTATGCTGACTGCCTTTGGATTCTGTCATTTTTTTCTCCAGTTAACTTTATTAGTGTTGATCATGCCTGCCTTTACCAAGATTTTGTTGGCTCCTTTAACCTTAGCTTTATTGAACTGGAGTAGACAGCAGCCAGGTGATATCTTGGCTAAATTATACTTTTAGACAATATCTTATGTTCTTAAGAATAAGTTAAATGAATCTACCACAGGAAGAAAAATAAGGTAATATGAGTGATGTTTCAAACAATTACATGTTTAGTTTAAGGTTAGATTTAGGGAAAACTGCCTTAGTGTGCAATTATATTGGGTATAAAGTTAAACAGAAGGTCAGAATTGAGTAGACAAAAAGATAGAAGCTGAATATATTTATGAGAGTTGGTGAAATTGATGAAACAAAATCATGAAAGAGATAAGAGGATATAAGAATCAGTGCACATGTAGACAGATTGTCCTGGGACAGAAAGAAAAAGAATTGAAAGAGAAGAGAAGAAATAAACAATACATTCAGATGCCAGCAGATTTCTAAATGTCGTTGGGCAGCTGACTTTGTTCATAATTGGTTGTCTTTATGTTCCCTATGAAGAAAGAAGCCATTTAAGTAAAAGGAAAACTACGTAGATTAAAAATTTGGAGCTGCTGATGACATTCTTATAAGAAAGAAAATGGGTAAATAATGGAGATGGTTAAGGAGAAGATAAGTACTTTCTGAGAATATATTACATATGTTTGAAGGGAATCAAGATTTGGTTTCTCTTTGATGTATGTTGGCATCTTGAATTCATGAAGGACAATTTCACTTAATTAAGCTAACTGTGCAATACGTGATAGATACTTTGCTAAGCACTAAGAAGAACAAATTACAAATAAGATTTGATCTAACATTTCAGGGACCTGCCTAAGCAATACAAAAGTTAGGCATATAGATAATTAAAATGAAAAGCAGAAGTGTTATGCATGCATGGCAGTTATTAAGACCATGAGCTTTATCATCATGGTATCTAGATTGAAGAGGAGCTCCATTAGTTTATAGCTCGACTTACTTAAACAGTTCCCTTAAATTGTGTACCTTTTGTTTTCTTAATCTCTAAAATCTGGCTAATAGATCAAATAGCTGGAACATATATGTGAATCACTTTATGTCTAAAGTGCTATGAAAATATAATTTTCTTTTTTTAATTTTTTATTGAAGGATAATTGCTTTACTGAATTTTGTTGTTTTCTGTCAAACCACACCATGAATCAGTCATAAGTATACAAATATCCCCTCCGTTTTGAAACTTCCTCCTATCTCCCACCCCATCCCACCCCTCTTGATTGACACACAGCCCCTGTTTGAGTTTCCTGAGCTATAGATAAAATTTCTGTTGGCCATCTATCTTATATATGGTAATGTAAGTTTCCATGTTACTTTCCCGTACATCTCACCTTCTCCCCTCTCCTCACATGCATAAGACTATTCTCTAGGTCTGCATCTCCATTGCTGCCCTGTAAATAAATTCTTCAATACCATTTTTTTTAAGATTCTGTACATATTCATTAGAATATGATATTTATCTTTCTCTTTATGACTCACTTCACTCTGTATAATAGGTTCTAGGTTCATCTACCTCATCAGAACTCATTCAAATGTGTTTCATTTTATGGCTGCATAACATTCCATTGTTCTATGAACCACAACTTCTTTATCCATTCACCTGTCAATGGACATCTATGTTGCTTCTATGTTTTAGCCATTGTAAGTAGGGATGCAATGAACAATGGGATACATGTGTCTTTTAAAATTTTGGTTTCCTCAAGATATATACCTACGAGTGAGATTGCTGGGTCATAGGGTAGTTTTATTCCTATTTTTTTAAGGAATCTTCATACCATCTTCCATAGTGGCTGTATCAATTTACATTCTCACCAACAGTGCAAGAGTGTTCCCTTTTCTCCACACCCTGTCCAGCATTTATTGTTTGTAGACTTTGATGAGGGCCATTCTGATCGATGTGAGGTGATAACTAATTGTAGTTTTGATTTGCATGTCTCTAATAATGAGCAATGTTGAGCACCTTTTCATGTGTTTGGTAGCCATCTGTATTTCTTCTTTGGAGAAATGTCTGTATAGACCTTTTCCCCACTTTTTGATTGGGTTGTTTGTTTTTCATGTACTGAATTGTATAAGCTGCTTGTATATTTTGGAAATTAATCCTTTGTCTGTTGTTTCATTTGCTGTTATTTTCTCCCATTCTGAAAGTTGTCTTTTCACCTTGCTTATAGTTTCCTCTGCTGCGCAAAAGCTTTTAAGTTTAATCAGGTTCACTTGTTTACTTTTGTTTTTCTTTTCTTTGCTGTAGGATGTGGGTCATAGAGGATCTTGCTGTGATTTATGTCATCGAGTGTTCTGCCTATATTTATTCTAAGAGTTTCATAGTTTATGGTCTTACTTTTACATCTTTAATCCATTTTGAGTTTATCTTTGTGTATGGTTTTAGGAAATGTTCTAATTACATTATTTTACATGTAGCTGTCCAGTTTTCCCAGCACCACTTACTGAAGAGGCTTTTGCCCCATTGTATATTCTTGCCTCCTTTGTCGTAAATAAGGCACCCATAGGTGCATGGATTTATTTCTAGGCTTTCTGTCTTGTTCCGTTGGTCTATAATTATGTTTTTGTGCCAGTACCATACTGTCTTGATGACTGTAGGTTTTTAGTACAGTCTGAAGTCAGGAAAGTTGATTGATTCAGCTCCATTCTTTCTCAAGACTGCTTGGGCTATTCAGGGTCTTCTGCGTTTCCATATGAAGTGTGAAGTTTTTTTGTTTTACTTCTGTGAAAAATGCCATTGGTCATTTGATAGAGATTACCTTGAATCTGTAGATTGCATTTGATAGTATAGTCATTTTCACAATATCAATTCTTCCTACTCAGAAGCATGGAATATCTCTCCATCTATTTACGTCATCTTTGATTTCTTTCATTAGTGTCTTTTAATTTTTTTGTATACATTTATTTTGTCTCCTTAGATAAATTTATTCCTAGATATTTAATTCTTTTTGTTGCAATGGTGAATGGGATTTATTCTTTAATTGCTCTTTCTGATTTTTCATTATTATATAGAGATGCAAGTGATTTCTGCGTATTGATTTTGTACCCTGCAACTTTGCTAATTTCAGACTAATTCTAGTAATTTTCTGATACTATCTTTAGGGTTTTCTTTGTACAGTATCATGTCATCTGCAACAGTGAGAGCTTTACTGCTTCTTTTCCGATCTGGATTTCTTTTATTTCTTTTTCTTCTCTGATTGTTATAGCTAGAACTTCTAGAACTATGTTGAATAATAGTGGTGAATGTGGATATCCTTGTCTTGTCCCTGATTTTAGAGGGAATGCTTTCAGTTTTTCACCATTTAGAATAATGTTTGCTATAGGCTTATCATCTATGGCCTTTACTATGTTGAGATAGATTCCTTCTATGCCCATTTGTTGAAGAGTTTTAATCATAAATCGGTGCTGAATTTTGTCAAAGGGTTTTTATGCATCTATTGAGATGATCCTATGGTTTTTATCTTTCAGTTTTTTAATATGGTCTATCACACTGATTGACGTGTATATTGAAGAATCCTTACATCGCTGGAATAAACCGAACTTGATCATGGTGTATGAGCTTTTTGATGTGTTGCTGAATTTTGTTTGCTAAAATTTTGTTGAGGATTTTTGCATCTATGTTCTTTAGTGATATTGGCCTATAGTTTTCATTCTTTGTGTTGTCTTTGTCTGATTTTGGTATCACGGTGATGGTGACCTTGTGGAATGAGTTTGGAAGAGTTCTTTCCTCTGCAATTTTTTGAAAGAATTTTAGGATAAGCATTACCTCTTCTCTAAATGCTGGATAGAATTCTCCTGTGAAGGCATCTGGCCCTGGGCTTTTGTGTTTTAGGGAGATTTTTGATCATGACTTTAATTTCAATGCTTATAATTGGATTGTTCATAATTTATATTTCTTCCTAGTTCAGTCTTGGAAGATTGAACTTTTCTAAGACTGTCCATTTCTTCCAGGTTATCAATTATATTGTCATACAGTTGTTCATAAGTCTCTTGTAATCCTTTGTATTTCTGCATTGCCTGTTATAACCTCGCCCTTTTTATTTCTAATTTTGTTGATTTGATTTTTTCTCTTTTTTTTTCTTGATTGGTCTGGCTAAAGGCTTGTCAGTTCTGTTTATCTTCTCAAAGAAATATCTTTTAGTTTTATTATTTTTTACTATTGTTTCTTTCCTTTCTTTTTCATAAATTTCTGCTCAGATCTTTGTGATTTTTTTCCTTCTACTATTTTTTTTTTTTTTGTTATTGTTGTTCTTTATCCAGTTGTTTTCGGTATAAAGTTAGGTTGTCTATTCAATATTTTTTTTGTTTCTTGAGGCAGAATTGTATAGCTATAAATTTCCTTCTTAGAGCTACTTTCGCTGCATCCCATAGGTCTTGAGTTGTGTTTTCACTGTCATTTGTTTCCAGAAATTTTCTTGACTTCCCTTTTGACTGCTTCAATAACCTGCTGGTTATTTAGAAATGTGTTGTTTAATCTCCATGTGTTTGTGTTCCTTACAGCTTTTTTTCTTGTAGTTGATATCTAGTCTCATAGTTTTGTGGTCAGAGAAGATGCTTGATACAATTTCAATTTTTTTAAATTTACTGAGGTTTTATTTGTGACCAAAGGTGTGGTCTATCTTTGAGAATGTTCCATATGCATTTGATAAGAAGGTGTTTTCTTCTGTGTTTGGATGGAATGTCCTGAAGATATCAATGAGATCCATCTCATGTAATGTATCATTTAAGATTTACATTTCCTGGAGAGTGTGTGGAAAAAAGGGAATCCTCTTACACTGTTGGTGGGAATGCAAGCTAGTACAGCCACCATGGAGAACAGTGTGGAGATTCCTTAAAAAATTGAAAATAGAACTGCCTTATGACCCAGCAATCCCACTGCTGGGCATACACACCAAGGAAACCAGAATTGAAAGAGACATGTCTACTCCAACGTTCATCGCAGCACTGTTTATAATAGCCAAGACATGGAAACAACCTATATGTCCATCAGCAGATAAATGGATAAGAAAGCTGTGGTACATATACACAATGGAGTATTACCCAGCCATTAAAAAGAATACATTTGAATCAGTTCTAATGAGGTGGATGAAACTGGAGCCCATTATACAGAGTGAAGTAAGCCAGAAAGAAAAATACCAATACAGTATACTAACACATATATATGGAATTTAGAAAAATGGTAATAATGACCCTCTATGTGAGATAACAAAAGAGACACAGATGTATAGAATGGACTTTTAGACTCTGTGGGAGAGGGAGAGGGTGGGATGATGTGGGAAAATGGCATTAAAACATGTATACTATCAGCTAAGAAGCGAATTGCCAGTCTATGTTCGATACAGTATACAGGATGCTTGGGACTGGTGCACGGGAATGATCCAGAGAGATGATATGGAGTGGGAGGTGGGAGGGGGGGTTCAGGATTGGGAACTTATGTACACCCATGGCTGGTTCATGTCAATGTATGGCAAAAACAATACAGTATTGTAAAGCAAAATGAAGTAAAAATTAAAATAAAAAAAATAATAAATAAAAACAAAAAGCAGGAAAAAAGAGATTTGTATTTCCTTATTAATTTTCTGTTTTGATAATCTGTCCATTGGTGTGAGTGGGCTGTTAAAATCTCCTACTATTATTGTGTTACTGTCAATTTCTCCTTTTATGTCTGTTAGTGATTGTCTTATGTATTGAGGAGCTTTTATGTTTGGTACATAGATATTTACAATTGTTATGTCCTCCTCTTGGATTGATCCCTTGATCATTATACAATGTCCTTCCTTATCTCATAATCTTTTTTAAGGTTTATTTTGTCTCATGTGAGGATTGCTACTCCAGCTTTCTTTTGTTTCCCATTGCATGGAATATATTTTTCCATCCTTTCACTTTCAGTCTATATGTGTCTTTAGGTCTACTGTGGGTTTCTTGTAGACAGCATATATATGGGTCTTGTTTTTGTATCCATTCAGCCAATCTTTGTCTTTGTTTGGAACATTTAATCCATTTCTGTCTAAAGTAATTATTGATATACATGTTCCTATTGCGGTTTTCTTAATTGTTTGGGGTTGATTTTGTGTATCTGTTTCCTTCTCTTGTATTACTTAACTATATAAGTCGCTTTAACGTTTGTTGTAAAGCTGGTTTGGTGGTACTGAATTCTTTTAATCTTTGCTTGTCTGAAAAGCTTTTAATTTCTCCGTAAATTTTAAATGAGCTCCTTGCCAGGTACTGTAATCTTGGTTGTAGATTTTTCCCTTTCAGTCTTTTAAATATATCTCACCATTCCCTTCTGGCCTGCAGAGTTTTTGCTGAAAGATCAGCTGTTAAGTGTATCGGATTTCCTTTGTATTTACTTGTTGCTTCCCCCATGCTGCTTTTAATATTCTTTATTTGTGTTTAGTCTTTATCAGTTTGATTAGTATGTGTCTTGTCGTATTTCTCCTACAGGTGAATATCCTGTATGGGACTCTTTGTGCCTCTTGGACTTGATTGACTATTTCCTTTTCCATGTTGGGGAAATTTTTAACTATAATCTCTTCCCTAAGATTTGTTCTCTGGTAGTCTAGGGTCTTGGAGTCAGTATTCCCACTCCAGAGTCTCAGGGATTGATCTCTGGACAAGAATGAAGATTCCAGAAGTGGTTTGTTATGGTATTAAGTGAGATTAAAGCAAATATTCAAAAGCAAGAAACCAAAGATGAACCCCAGACAAATGCCAATTACAGAATCAGGCAAATAATAATTAAAATAATGGAATATACACATATACATATACACCCATAGCAAAGTCAAAACATTCCAACAAAAATACAGTATAGGAGACTGAACTGGTGAACAAATAAAAAAAAATTATGTTTACCATTTAAGAATGAAACTAACTAAGGCACAAGCTGGAAAACAAAACTAAAGCAAGAGAATAAAGCAATGAAAACAAGACTAACAAATAAGTTGAAAGGAAAGGAAAGAAAGAAAAGGAGAAGGAATAGGTATGTAAAATTAAATAGAGATAGATGAAAAAGATTCATATACATTACAGATTAACTGCAAGGGAAAAGACCAGTACAAAAAGTAAACAAAGAAATAAATGTAGAAAAAAATAATAGACTTAAAAAATTAAAACTAAAATTCTAAAACTGAAGAAGAACAAAAAAAAGAAAAAAAAAAAAAAAGGAAAACTCCGCAGAGCTGCAAAAGCCCAGTGCAGAGGCAGAGGTTTATAGCAACAATGAAAAATGTGACTGAATATACACATATACATATATACCCATAAGTAAAATGAATACAGTCCAACAAAAATGAAGTACAATAGATTGACCTGGTGAACAAAGGAAACCAAAAATTATATCTACCAGAATAAAATTATCTAAAACAAAGCTAAAGCAAGGGCCAATTGGGAAATAAAGCAATGAAAATAAAACTAACAAAATGTTGAGAGGAAAGGAAAGAAAAAAAGAATAGATATGCAAAATTAAATATAGGTAGATGAAGATTTATGTATATTAAAGATTAACTGCAAAGGGAAAAGAACAGTAGGAAAGGCAAACAAAGGAATAAATGTAGAGAAAATATAATAGGTTTGAAAATTTAAAAATAAAATTATAGAAATGAGAGAGATTAAAAAAGAAAAAAGCTAAAAAATTTAAATAGATTTTATGGTGCCAATAAAATCGGCAACTACAAAATGGGTGGGGGAGGGGAGGAAAAGAGAAGAAAAAATCCCAAAAAATCTATAGAACAAGTGAAAACATAAGAATAATAAATGCTTTTCTTGAGTCACTGCTTTCAGAGTCCTTTCTCTCATTGAGAATCATAGCCCACCTCACCTCCCTAGGATGTCCTCCAACACTGTATTGATCTCTGCACCTGCTGTGGGGATAGCTCAGATTCTAATCTGGTCCTATTCCTATGTGCTCTTGCCTCCAGTGTCCAGAGCTATCAGAATTAGTGTGTTTTCTTTTGTGAGAGCACTCAATGACCTTTTGTATGTTCCATAGACACAGAGTCTGCCTAGTTGATAGCAGCTGGTGGGAGGTTTTGAGTCTTCTTCCTTAGCCACACTGCCCCTGGGTCTCAATTGTGGTTATATTTCCACCTTTTCACTTGGCTCATCCACTGTAGTTTACTTCTGAGGTTGCTCTGGAGGACTTGGGTTTGCCCCTGTGAGGGCCAGATTTGGAGGTGGTGCAGCTGCTTGGGTTGGCGGTGGTTCTGAAAGTACCAGGAGTGGAGGTTGGGGTTAGGGCAGCAGGAAATATAGTGCTCTAGAAGGGTATGGCAACCAATATTGGTCAATAGCTCCAGTATTCTTGCCTAGAGAACCCCTCTCCCTGACAGAGAAGCCTGGCAGGCCACAGTCTAAAGGAGCACAAAGAGTCAGACATGACCAAAGCAACCCTGTGTGCACAGACACAAGACATTTTTTGCCTGTGGCAGCTTTGCCCCAGTGAGATTTGAGTGTGAAGCTGGTGCAGCTGCTTGGCTTGCAGGGACCTTGGAGGCGCCAAGTTTGCAGGGAAATGGACTGCCACAGGAGTTATAGCCTTTTGGAGTCTTTCTGAGCCTCTTCAAGCCTCAAGGCTGGCCATCAGAAGGCCTCTTTGGCCAGTCTTTCTCCATAGGTCCACCTGTACTGGCACTTAGAGGGTGCCCTTGCCCTGGGGTACTTCTCTGTTGCTCGGGATGTCAGGAACCCTGGCTGTGGTCTTACTGTGTAGATCAGCATGTTAGTCACTTAAAGGAGCACCCTGGGTGAGGTCCTGCTCTGTAGTTCAGTGTGTCAGGTGTTTGATGGGCCAGCCTCTCTGCTGTTCAGCTGCCAATGTTGGCATTTTGGGGCTAGAGAGGTTATTGTGATGGCTCCACCACCTATGGGTGACTCAGAAGTATCACCTTGCTTCCATGGCTGCCTGGCTTTCCTCCACAGGCATTTACCTCCACAGTCTCCCCCTTCACCTCCCCTTGATCTGTCTCTTCTCAGTCAGCAGCAGCCCTCACCCTGGGATTGCTCCACAGTCCTTAAACTCCAGCTCCCAGTTCCTGCACCTTCCAGGAGACTTGCGTCCCTGTCTGGGGTATGTATGACTGTGGCAAGGACTGTCTGATTCTCATTCCATTTAGGCTGCCACAGATAGCTGTTTCACTCTGTCTTAAATGTTTCTCTTCTGACTCAAACAGTTGGCCTAATGTAGGAATTGGACCCCTGCTTCTGTTCCTCACCCACCGAGGGCAGGTCCAGTCCTACTAACACTCCTCTTTTCCCCCCATTCCGTTGTCCTACTGAGTTTTGTGTGGTTCTATATATTCTTCTCTTCTCAAGTTCTCTTGTCTCCTCTCAGCTTGTGTTCTGCATTCATTTCTGTGTCTGACGATGTATTCCTGATGTATCCGTGAAGAGAATTATACTCCATGTCCACCTACTCCACCATCTTGTCCAAAAACTAGTTTTCTTTTATTTTTATGTCTTATGTAAATAATTTAAAAAGCCTTTAAAAATAAAAGTAAGAGGAAAGGAGAAAAAGAAATAGAGTAAAAGGAGAGAGAAGAGAGGGTAGAGGAAGAGGGGAAGGAAGAGAGAGTGAGGGAACAGACCCACATGGGTCCTCCTGTTAGAGTTTAGCCATGCTTCCCAGAGGAGGTGAACTTTGCCCCAGGCTTTGAATAATGTAGCCATTGTTAGGCAGAATTACAGTAATAAACTTACAACAAGTAGAGGAAACCACCTCAGCAATATTTTAGAGAAGAAAAAGTATAAATCGCATTGAAGAATAAAGCAGACCAGAGTATCTGAAAGCAGGGGAGTGGAAACGCATAGAATGCATTTGGGGCCCTATTTTAAGGTCCTTGAATTCTACATCAAGGAGTTGAGTCTTAAATTATGGTTAGAATAGAATCTGAAAATCAGATGTTTTAATAAGGCTTGCATTTTCTGCTCCTGTTTGTGTGTACAGCCTCATTTAACATCACTTTCCCCTTGCTTATCATGTTCCAGCAACAGTTTTTCTTTGGGTTTTCAAAACATGGCAAATTTCTTCATGCTTCTGAATCTTTGTCAGTATGGTACTCTTTTCTCACCATTTTCACTTGGTAGATTCACGGCTCAGTCTTATCATTCAGATCTCAGTTTAAAGACCTGATTCTCTAAGAGTTCCTCCTTGACTACCCTATGTAAAGTAGAACACATTTAGTATTCTGCATTTTCACCTTGTTTTCCTTTATAACGCTAGATAGCATTTTAAATCCCTCTGTTTTTGTCTGTTTACTTCATTTTCCATCTCTCTCTCTCTCTTCTTTTTTTTTTTTTTTCTATACATCCCACTCAGAATACAAACCATGATGCCACGGATTGTGTTAACTTTGCTCATTGTTAACTGGCTAACCCATTACATAATATATAAAGGTGCTTAATCAATATTTATTGAATAAATATATTAATGGAGTTTTCTTTAAGAAGACATTGGATAATTTTGAACATGGAAGATATTTGGGTGTAAAAGATTACTCCTAAGAAAAAGCAAAATAATACTAGATTGCATAATGTACTATAATATTTGAGCCTAAACATAAATCAGTTAGTAGTTACTGAATTACTAATGTATTTACTAATGTAAGTCTGATTCACTGAGCACCACAGAAGTGAAGACCAGAAATTGCAAAGAAAGAAATAGGGGTAGAAATAGGGAAGAAGATTAGATTCAAAGATGAAAAAAGCAGGGGGACATAATTTTTTTTCTCTGTTATTTCATCTAGTATAGGCTGTTCCAGCTTTGTTTAACCTTCCTCTAGCTGGAATCAAGTGACACTGAGTCATTTCAAGAGTTCCTAATAGTTGGCTTGATGTAATCTAGTATATTATGAAGAACTCTATAGAGCTGAAACACTGAAGCATATTGTTAAGGTACAGCTTTTGAGAAGTTTATTACAGAGTTTCCATTTTTATCATTTGAGGGTAAGGTCATTCTGCATTTCTATTGTAAGCTTCACATGTCAGTACTTTATAGCTCAACCATTTCACATGACAAATCATTCTTCACTAGTTGTCAACACAAAGAACTTTATGTTTTAACTTAAAGTAAGATAATTTTTCACTGAAACACATTCAGCTTGCTTTCTAAAAACCTTTGTGAAATTTCCAAACCATACATGTAGAGTTTAATGAAATGATAAACACACAGAAGTTACATTATTTAAACCAGGAATATTATTCAGTTAAGTTCAGTTCAGTCACTCAGTCGTGTAAAACTCTTTGTGA
>SJYC01083322.1:0-17371 GCA_006408675.1 Madoqua kirkii | reverse complement strand
ATGGTAATTGTATTCCCTAGAGGAATCACTAAGAAAAATTTCTCAAATATATATATATAAAATAAATAGTAAGAATGATGAAATAGTAAATTAAAATCTATCACAAAATGAGGCAGCAGCAGAGGAAATGAGGAAAGCAGATATTAAGATATATAGAAAAATAAGGTAAAATGGAAGAACTAAATATTTCCTAATCAGAAACAACAAGAAATATAAGTAATTTAAACTTTTCAGTTAAAATGCAGAGATTGGCAGAATAGATTTTTTAACATAGCGCTTGAAAGTGACATGTTTCATATTCGAAGACATAAATCAATTTTATGTGATGTGCATGCATGCTCAGTCTCTTCAGTTGTGTCCAACTCTTTGTGACCCTATGGGCTGTAGCTCTCCCCCTCCTTCACCCCAAGGCTCCTCTGTCTATGGGATTCTCCAGGCAAGAATCCTAGCATGGGTTGCCATGTCTTCCTTCAGTGTATCTTCCCTACCAAGGGATCAAACCCATGTCTCCTGTGTTTCCTGCGTGCAGGCAAATTTTTTACTTACTGAGCCACCTGGGCAAATAGATGGGGAAACAGTGGAAACAGTGGCTGACTTTATTTTTTGGGTGTGTGGGGGGGGCTCCAAAACCACTGCAGATGATGATTGCAGCTATGAACTTAAAAGATGCTTAATTCCTTGGAAGGAAAGTTATGACCAACCTAGACAGCATATTAAAAAGCAGAGACATTACTTTGTCCAAAAAGGTCTGTCTAGTCAAGGCAATGGTTTTTCCAATAGTCATGTATGGATGTGAGAGTTGGACTATAAAGAAAGCTGAGTGCTGAAGAACGGATACTTTAGAATTGTGGTGTTGAAAAAGACTCTTGAGAATCCCTTGGACTGCAGTGAGATTCAACCAGTCCATCCTAAAGGAGATCAGTCCTGGGTGTTCATTGGAAGGACTGATATTGAAGCTGAAACTCCAATATTTTGGCCACCTGTTGCAAAGAGTTGACTCATTTGAAAAGACCTTGATGTTGGGAAAGATTGATGGTAGGAGGAGAAAGGGACGACAGAGAATGAGGTGGCTGGATGGCATCACCGACTCAATGGACATGAGTTTGGGTAAACTCTGGGAGCTGGTGATGAACAGGGAGGCCTGGCGTGCTGTGGTTCATGGAGTCAAAAAGAGTCAGACACAACTGAGTGATTGAACTGAACTGAGCCACCTGGGAAGCCCATTGCATGTGATACTTTTTCTTAATACCTTAATCTTCATTAAAGTTACTAAACAATTGGGCAGATTTTACCTTAAATTACTGAGAATCAAGGCAGATATATCACATTTTCATTTCTATGCCTTAGAGGTTTGTGAAGATTTTGATTAAATGAAATAAATGTGTTCTAGTTAAGAGAACTACATCTTCAATTGCTTGTTTAAATAATGTTGATAACTTAAAAATACATCTCTACTATTGTGATCATGGTGAGACTCCTTAAGAATAAGAATAAGCGCTGGTGTCAGTTCAGTCATAATCTACATTTGTTAGAGACAAAGAAGGAATGCACAAGGGGAAGAATGAGAAATAATGATTTTATTTCATGTTTGATACAAAAGTAACATTGAGAATGACACAACAAAGTAAAAAGAAAATGATAGAAGCGTTCTCTTGCAATGTTGTGGTGGTGATTTAGTCACTAAGTTGTGTCTGACTCATGAGACCCCATGGACTGGAGCACACCAGTCTCCTCTACCCATGGGATTATACAGGCAAGAATACTGGAGTGGGTTGGCATTTTCTTCTCCAGGCATCTTCCCCACCTAGAGAGGGAACCAAGTGAAGGTGGTCTCCTGCACTGCAAGCGTATTCTTTACCACTGAGCCACCAATAAAGTATACTTTAAAATATGTTTTTTATTTTTCCAAAAGGCCATGCTGGCACTGATCACTTATAAAATTATTAATACTAGTTTAAAACCAGACTAAATTTTACTTGTGGGACCTTGACAGAAATGTTAGAAATGAAGAAGAAACAATAGTGACAGACTTTCCTTGGAAGGAAAATACTTGGTAAGTAGTCTTCCTCAAGCTTTATTGCTTGTCATAAAAACTTGAATAAGTATCAATGTTGTTGGACATTTGAGGGAGTCAGTTGAAGATAACATTTGGTAAAGTGTAAGGGACACATACAGATGGATACAAATATTTAACTAAAATAACTTACCAGAATCTATTAATTATTCTTGTATAGCATATGATCAACCATGACAAATTCAATATATCATATAGTTGCCTTGAGGACAATATGGTGTCAATATTATTGATTTAGATGAGTTAGTTTGAATTGTGAAGTTCTGAGTCCTTTGATGAGTTTATTTCATTGAGCATTCTTTTTCAAATATAAATTTATTTTAATTGGATGTTAATTACTTTACAATATTGTATTGGTTTTGCCATACATCAAATGAATCTGCTGTGGTATACACATGTTCCCCATCCTGATCACCCCTCCCATCTCCCTCCCCATACCATCCCTCTGGGTCATCCCAGTGCACCAGCCCCAAGCATCCAGTATCATGCACTGAACCTGGAATGGTGATTCATTTCACATATGATATTATTGAGCATTCTTTTCATGGTTAGAGTGAGGCCATTGAATTAGTGAGTGAGTAAATTCTCACTTCATTTACTAACAGGATACTGAACTAATGCTTTTTTTTTTTTTTAACGTTTTCCTTCTCAAATCTGGAATATGTCTTCCCTTCACAGGGTTTTTGCAATCTCAGGGCTGAGTTAAGTTCATTCAGTTCAGTTGTTCAGTCATGTTTGATTCTTTGCAACCCTATGGACTACAGCATGCCAGGCTTCCCTGTCCGTCACCAACTCCCAGGGCTTGCTCATAGTCATGTCCATTGAGTCAGTGATGCCATTCAACCATCTTGTCCTCTGTTGTCCCTTTCTCCTCCTGCCTTTAATCTTTCCCAGCATTAGGGTCTTTTTCAATGAGACAGTCCTCCACATTGGGTGTTCAAAGTATTGGAGCTTCAGCATCAGTACTTGCAATGAATATTCAGGATTTATTTCCTGTAGGATTGACTGATTTGATCTCCTTGCAGTCCAAGGGACTCTCGAAAGACTTCTCCAACACCATAGTTCAAAAAGCATCAATTCTTCGGTGCTCAGCCTTCTTCTTCTCAACTCACATCCATACATGACTACTGAAAAAGCAATAGCTTTCATTATATGGACATTTGTTGGCAAAGTAACATCTCTGCTTTTTAACAGGCTGTCTATGTTGGTCACAGCTTTTCTTCCAAGGAGTAAGCGTCCTTTAATTTCATGGCTGCAGTCACTATCTGCAGTGATTTTGGAGCCCCCAAAATAAAGTCTGCCACTATTTTCATTGTTTCCCCATCTATTTGCCATGAAGTTATGAGACTGTGTGCCATGATCTTCATTTTTTGAATGTTAAGTTTTAATCTAGCTTTCACTCTTCTCTTTCACTTTCATCAAGAGGCTCTGTAGTTCTTTGCTTTCTGCCATAAGGGTGGTATATTCTGCCTAACTGAGGTTATTGATATTTCTCCCAACAGTCTTGATTTTAGTTTGTGCTTCATCCAGCCCAGCATTCACATAATGTACTTGGCATATAAGTTAAATAAGTAAGGTGACAATATATAGCCTTGACATACTCCTTTCCCAATTTGGAACCAGTCCATTGTTCTATATCTGGTTCTAAATGTTGCTTCTTGACTTGCACACACATTTATCAGGAGGCAGGTAAGGTGGTGTTGTATTTCCACCTAATTAAGAATTTTCCACAGTTTGTTCTAATCCACACAGTCAAAGGCTCTAGTGTAGTCACTGAAGCAGAAGTAGATGTTTTTTTATGAAATTTTCTTGCTTTTTCTATGATCCTGTGGATGTTAGCAACTTGATCTCGGGTTCCTCTGCCTTTTCTATATCCATCTTGAACATCTGGAAGTTCTACATTCATGTACTGTTGAAGACTAGCTGCAGAATTTTCAGCATTAATTTTCTAGTGTGTGAGATGATTACAACTGTATGGTAATTTGAACATTCTTTGGCATTGCCTGTCTTTGGGGTTGGAATGAAAATGGACATTTTTCAGTCTTGAGGCCACTGCTGAGTTTTCCAAATTTGCTGGCATATTGAGTGCAACACTATAACAGTGTCATCTTTTAGGATTTGAAATAGTTCAGCCAGAATTCTGTCACCTCCATTAGCTTTGTCTGTAGTGATGCTTCATAAGGCCCACTTGACTTCAGACTTCAAAATGTCTGATTCTTAATTAGTGATCACATCATCATGGGTCATAAGATCTTTTTTGTACAATTATTCTGTGTTTTCTTGCTACCTTTTCCTAATATCTTCTGCTTCTGTTAGATCTTTGCAATTTCTGTCCTTTATTGTGCCCATCTTTGCATGCAATGTTCCCTTGGTATCTTTAATCTTTTTGAAGCATTTAGTCTTTCCCATTTTATTGCTTTCCTCTATTTCTTTGCACTGATCACTGAGGAAGGCTTTATTTCTCTTTGCTAGTCTTTGGAACTCTGCATTCAGATGGATATATCTCTCCTTTTCTCCTTTGCTTTTTGCTTCTCTTCTTTTCTCAGTTATTTTTAAAGTTTTCTCAGACAACCATTTTGGGTTTTTTTTTGCATTTAGCTTTCTTCAGAATGGAGAAGGAAATGGCAATGGAAAAGGAAATGGAGAAGGAAATGGCAACCCACTCCAGTATTTCTGCCTGGAGAATTCCATGGATGGAAGAGCTTGGTGGGCTACAGTCCACAGGTCGCAAAGAGTCAGACACGACTGAGCGACTTCATTTTCTTCAGAATAGTTATGATTACTGTCTCCTGTACAATGTCATGAACCTATGGCCATAGTTCTTCAGCCACTCTATCAGATCTCATTCTTTGAGTCTATTTCTCACTTCCACTGTATAATCTTAAGAAATTTGATTTAGGTCATACCTGAATGGTCTAGTGGTTTGCCCTACTTTCTTCAATTTAAGTCTGAATTTGGCAATAAAGAGTTCATGATCTGCACCACAGTCACGTCCTGGTCTTGTGTTTACTGACTGTACAGATCTTCTCCATCTTTGGCTGCAAAGAATATAGTCAATCTGATTTTGGTGTTGACTGTCTGGTGATGTCCATGTGTAGAATCTTCTCTTGTGTTATTGGAACTGTGTGTTTGCTATCACCAGTACATTCTTTTGCCAAAACTCTGTTGCCTTTGCCCTGCTTCATTTTGTACTCTGAGTCCAAACTTGCCTGTACTCCAGGTTATCTCTTGACTTCCTACTTTTGAATTCTAGTCTCCCATTATGAAAAGGAAATTCTTTTTTGGTGTTAGTTCAAGCTTGAGTTCCATGATAATTTTAGTTTTCCAATATGTAATGCTAGATTAACACACAACAATATTATCTTCTTGTTCAACTCTTTGAATTAATAACTTGTCCAATACTCACCTTTATTCTAAGTGTACTCTTTACAAAACCCAGAAGTATCTATTGTTTGTTTCAGTTTACCTGTTTCAGGTGTGATGCTTCAGAAATTGTCTCTCATCCACCATGACCTAGTTTTGACTGTAGCTATAAGGACTACTTTAAAGACTGTCCTTAGCAATAATTTACTGAGAATGTTCTATGGGCTAAACATCATGCTAGATACTGAAAATATAGGGCAAACATGATCCACACAGTTCCTGAGAAATTATAATTTAGAAAAAGATACTGTTAAGTTCCCAGGAAAGTGTAATGTTGTCAAGAATTTCACCTGATATAGATGATACAGAGAATAGAAACATATAGAAAAATTATTTAACTAAACCACTGAGAAGGTGGGTGAAGAAATCTTGGCAGTTATGAAAGCTACCTAGTGGAAATGACATCTAAGTGAGGCCTGAAGTATGAATAGTAATTAGCCAGGTGGAATAAGTCATAAAAAATATATATACACAGGAAATAATATGCCTGAATGTCTGAAAGTAATAGAAAACATGAGACGTTAGAGGAACTGAATATAATTTTATGTGCTATAGCATTGCGTGTGTGTAAATAAAGCCTACCCAGGGAAATACAAAGGTAAATGGAGACCAAATCAAAGAATTTGTTTATAAAAATCACCTTTTGACATTGAAGCAAAACGTCTGATTGCTTACTTTATGGTACACTTCACAAATCTTTCTTCCAGAAATCACAACTTCCACATTGAGTCTTGTTCCTTAATACCAGGATTCTAAGAGAGCCCTGTTCTCACTTTCTACAGAAGAGAAAGCTTGAAAAAGTGAATACTGTAATGTTCATGTGAAAAGAAAGTAAAGCAGAAAATTGGCAAGTACTCTCTGTTAACATATTATCTGCTCCCTGTGTATTACTAACATGATTTCTCTGAGTAGCAGATATTAAGGAATAAAAAAATGTTTTTTCAGGGTTTACTATCAAGTCAAATCATAGATTCAATTTTCAACAAGTTCAAGAATGTTCTGCTTAGTAAAACTAATTCTAGGAAACATATGTCCATAATAGATTAGAAATCATATATATAGCATCTGTTGTTGACTTATTTACTAGAAAATCAACTTCATTTACTGTTACACTGTGAATTGAGTTATAGAACTAAATAAATGTTAAACTTCTCTTCTGGGCTTCCTTTATAAACTGTTGTCTAAATGAGCCTTGTTTTTGGTGGGAATAGTCAGCCTTATCTGTTTGGATCTACTTCTTTCTAAGATGACTAACTCATTTTGAAATGACATATTGAAATAAATAAATTTTCTTCTTTCCATGGTCCTGAAAAAAATCACATTTAAAAAATCTTTCATTGATTTCTAACATTCTGGAAAATGGCCAAATTATTTTAAGTGTTTGTTTTTAGTTACTGCTGTTTTTTGAGAACAATAGACTACTTAGTAAAATTCTTAAAAAGGTAACACTGCTTTTCAAGGAGCAGTATAACTACTCAGTTCTATAACTTACTGTAGAAGCATACATTGTTGGTTAAGTAAAGTTTACATATAGTATTTAATTAGTCCACCAACAAATTCAAGGTGTGGATTTTACTGATATAAATTTATTTCACTTAACTCTACATGATTGTTAGGGTCTTAAATATTATTCCATTTTTAAACACTGTGTTGAGGTAGTGTTTAAGTAATATTGGTGGTTAAAATGAAAGATTTTTTTTAAATTTTTCAAAATTTTTAGCTTCTGAAATACAGAAATATGTAGTGAATATTAAAAAAATCCAGACCCTGTCGAAGTCCATCAACTAATGGCACCCCTCCTGATAAACATTAATAATTCACAGCCAATGAAGATCTATCTTTTGTAGTTGGCTTCCCTCCTCTGATTCTTTATTTCTTATATTCTCTTCATTGGGATAGCTTTTACTCAGAAAGGGAAAAAAAAAAAATCTGTTCTCTAAGACAGTGCTCAGAAGTCTTCTCCCTGAAGATTTACAAATACCCATGGTTTTAGAAAGAGATCAGAGATCACTTCCCAAAGTACTCACCAGACCAATAATTTAACAAACACTTTCCTCCTCTATAATGGCTGGGGGGCAGTGTACTACGGTAGGAAAGCACTAGGCTACTTGTCAAGGGACAAGAGATCTTATTTCAGGTCAAAAATAATAGAGTTTGCTTCTTTGCCTCAATACTTTTTTCTGTCTTTATCCTCCTCATGGGTTTTATTGGTGGAGGAGAATATTTCTAGCTGGTCAAAATAGATTTAAAAAGTTTAGTAGAAATATCTGCAAGTATTATAGTTTCCATATAGGTAAATCTGAACAAATAGATGCTGAGAGTTTTAATGTTGTCCTGATTAATTTTGAGGTGTTCAGGATAACTGTTTTTTACTGCTCTGAGACATTCATTATAAGATTAGCTTTTCTAGTCTAAATCAGTCATAGACATATGAGGGATGTGGTTGACAATTGAACTAAGTAATTTGTAAATGATTGAAATATATTCTTTTAAAGTTAAATAAAGAAGAGATTTACTGAAGTGACATTTTAAAAATCACTCAACTGATGCTTGAGGGGCAAGCTCAGAAAATGGACAAAAGTACAGAAACACAAAAGTCTTGTCACAAAACCATTCCACTGAGGAAACCTGTGTGACTAAGAGAGACTAAAAGTTCAGACTGTACAACTGTCACTACTTTCCCTAGAAAATGGATGTTGTGGCCACCACTGCTTCATCTGCCTCAATCCATTCTTTCTACGTATCTCATCAGTAGCTCCCAATTTGGAGTCCTGGTCAGATACAGATGAGTATCAGAGTCTCAGTGATGCTTGAAGGGCTTCTGCTGAAATTATGATGCCTAAAAACCATCAAGTGATGTGTTTCTTTCCCTAAAGAAGCAGTCCTGTTTGCATGATTATCATCTGAAAATACATTTTGTTTTTAATTTTGAGCTGCTGTGACACATTAGGTCCAAACTACAAAGATACTGAAATAAAATAGTTTGTAAGTTACTGAACAGCATTTACATTATAGTCTGGTATATAATTTATATAACTAATATCCAGAAACTTTTAAGTTCTATATAGATATTTGTTATAGAATGTACAATAGGAATGATGCATTTTTTTAAAATCTCAATACAGGTAATAATTCCATGAGCTGAAACATTCTTAGAAAATAGCATTTTTTCTTTTTCCATATTGAATAGGTAAGAATGTTATTTTCTCTTGCTCTCTTATCAATATCTGCCTCAGTGACAAGCCATTTTAATATATTCTAGGGTTAAATATAGAAGGCAATGGCACCTCACTCCAGTACTCTTGCCTGGAAAATCCCATGGACGAGGAGCCTGTAGGCTGCAGTCCATGGGGTCGCTGAGGGTCGGACATGACTGAGCGACTTCACTTTCACTTTTCACTTTCATGCACTGGAGAAAGAAATGGCAGCCCACTCCAGTGTTCTTGCCTGGAGAATCCCAGGAATGAGGGAGCCTGGTGGGCTGCTGTCTATAGGGTCGCACAGAGTCGGACACGACTGAAGCGACTTAGCAGCAGTAGCAGCAGCAGGGTTAAATATAAAAAGAGATGTATTATTATATAATTCTAACATTAACTTATATAGTAAAATACATAAGTATTTTCTAAAGTTAAAAAAAAAGAAATATTTGAGCTTAAATTAACAGAAGATGAGCAGATGCAGAAATAAAACCACAGTAATAGAAAAAAAACTATTTTAAGAAATATTCGAGTTTAATGTCACATTAAATTTTGACAAGATACCACTAGGAATTTCAAAAAATAAAATAAATTATTGGTATATAAAAGTGGTACTATTTTTTCTATATTCAAAATTGCAATAGCATAATTCATATCTTATTTAACATCGACTAAGCTGAGAAAAAGGAAAATATCCTCCAATTTCAACAGAATACATGTCTTTGAGCTGGGATTTGACAGATCGGATTCTATTTGTGTGTCAGAAATTATTTTATTTTGTGACCTTGAACAAGCGGCTTAGGTTCACTGTCTCATAATTTTCCATAAGCATAATGAGTTTAGTATTACTTATTCCTCCATTCTGAAGATTGATTGAAATGCTCTTTCAAAAAAATGATGTATATTAATCTCATTAGTGTTATTTTTAATATTTCATGTCTTTTTCCTAGGATACTTGTGTGAAAATAGTTCCACAAGACTTTCAAAGAAAGATCTACACTAATATCTGTGGTTATCATAAATGATAAGAATTGACTTTCACCTTGGAACTCATGTAATAAATAGTACAATCAATCACAAATGGTCTATTCAGAAATTTTGCTCATTAAATTAAACAGTTCATTTCCCAAATTTTATGCTTCATAGAAATTGCTTTTCTGCCTAATCAGTCCTGTCATCAACTGAGCAATTATCTTACCCATGGATATTCTAGATGTTGATCTGTCATGAGCTTTAGGTTTCCTTCTGTAGATTAATATTGTAGTTAAAAAAATCTATATTTCTGCAATCATGTTGCTTTATAAGGAATCATTAACAGTAATGGCTTGTCCACTTAATTGTTTGGAGAACTTTCAATAAAGCAACTTATTTAATGTTATTTTCCGTTACAAAAGAATAAAATATTGCTTCATTAATATTATAGTATCAGTTTTACAATATATTTCATAAAATTAAATATTTTGAAAGATATGTGGCCTGTAGAAAGGGTGAGGCCAAAAGTTATCAACACTGAAGTTTGATGTTGGCAATGGCGACACCTCTAAGCTCACTAATTATTACTTAAATTTATCTAAAACATTAATAGGTTAACAATATTTACTTTTTCAGGACTCTTGAAAACAGTTATATACAAATTGTCTAACTCGTTCTAGGGGGGAAGATGTTTCCTTTAAAATTCCTTTAGAATTTTAAGATTTCTTTACTTGTTAGATAAAGCGTCTACCTGCAATACAGGAGACCTGGATTTGATCCCTGGAGAAGGAAATGGCAACCCACTCCAATATTCTTGCCTGGATAATTCGTGGATTGAGGAGCCTGGTGGGCTACAGTCCACAGGGTTGCAAAGAGTCGGACACGACTGAGCGACTTCACTTTCGTTTTCACTTGTTAGAGTATGAAGTGAACTTCAGTTCTATTCTTGAATTCTGTATATCATTAACAGTATTTAATGGTATTCATTTAATGATTTTTGGGGGGAGAGGCTATTACTCAGCTTTATTTCACTTATGTGTAGCACATGATCGGAGAATTGATAAATAATAACTGCTTCAGTGGAGAATGATGGACACATTTATAGGTTTGCTTACAATTTACATGTTTTAGAGTCATAAAGAACCACCTTTCTTTCTTTACAATTTACCTCTAATATTGTCATATTTTAACATTCTTAGCATGGTTGACAATTAGCATACTAAAGCAGGAGAAAAATGAATCATCAGTCAGTTCAGTTCAGTCGCTCAGTCCTGTCTGACTCTTTGCGACCCCATGAATTGCAGCACGCCAGGACTCCCTGTACATCACCAACTCCAGGAATTCACTCAGACTCACGTCCATTGAGTCAGTGATGCCATCCAGCCATCTCATCCTCTGTCGTCCCCTTCTCCTCCTGCCCCTAATCCCTCCCAGCATCAGAGTCTTTTCCAATGAGTCAATTCTTCACATGAGGTGGCCAAAGTACTGGAGTTTCAGCTTTAGCATCATTCCTTCCAAAGAAATCCCAGGGCTGATCTCCTTCAGAATGGACTGATTGGATCTCCTTGCAGTCCAAGGGACTCTCAAGAGTCTTTTCCAACACCACATTTCAAAAACATTAATTCTTTGGCACTCAGCTTTCTTCACAGTCCAACTCTGACATCCATACATGACCACAGGAAAAACCATAGTGTTGAGTAGACAGATATTTATTGGCAAAGTACTGACTCTGCTTTTGAATATACTGTCTAGGTTGGTCATAACTTTCCTTGCAAGAAGTAAACTTTTAAAAAAAATTAAAAAATATCCACAACAGAATAAATTATCAATCACCACCACTCTCAAATTTTGGATATTTCCATTTCATGAGCAACTACTGTATTCTAGACATTTTTATTAAAAAATCATTTTATTTAATCCTCAAAACAGCCAAGTATATTGTACAAAGAGCTTGTTTTGTTTGTTTGAGAAGAAGGAGGGAATTTGGGTGAATCACAAGTCACATAGCAAATAAGTGGCATAGATCAAATTAAACCTCAAAGCCATTTTACTCCAAACTCAAGGCTACTTTCAATTCCCTCTATTATTGGAGATTGGTAATCTATGCAACTTTATCAAGTCATTTGTTTTAAAATCAGGAGAAGCACAAGAGAGGATGACTAAAAGAGAGCAAAGGTGTATGGATACACCTAAATCAGATTATAAAAACTTGCATGTCAATCTTAACACATTGACTAGGACCTTAGGGCTGAACTGAACTGAAAGTCTGACCAGCATGTACAGTCCAAAAATCTAGAGGCTTTGCACTTCAATGACTGCCAATGTGCATCCGGATAAACAACAGGGTAAAGAAAAGTGAGCAGTGTGTCCTGAATTTATAGATAAGGGAAAATTACCCAGTGAACTACCTAGCAACTCCTATCTCATTTCCTATACACATAACATTAAAATGAACAGCAAGAGAAACATATGTGTTTGTGAAAAATAAATATCATATTGGTTCTAAATGGTCATTGGAGATACAAGTTTACTGGATCACTAATTGAATCCCATTGTGTCACAGTATTTACTCTTCTACAAAATGAGGATAATATTTATTAAAAAACAATTGGAAGTGGCAAGTACTAAATTAATTGTAGTTTATTTTTTTTCTCTTTTTGTCTTAATGCTTGTAACTTCTCCTTATGAGTTAAAAGTAAGTGACATGTACAGCCCAAAAGTATGTGTAAGGAATGAGTGGGAAGGATATAGATGACTAGGTGATGGTGAAAGAGTTTATGGATTTATTTCTGCTAAATAACAATCATGGTTAGCACCAGCAGGAAAGAGAACTCCTTCTTATTTCTTGACTTCCAACCATAATAATATTTATGGCAGAGTTGTTGGAGGTTAAATGAGTAATAAAGTGTTGAATAATATTACTATTTTAATCATCATATTATTAACATTAAGACATACACTATAGGGTTGTTTGGAAATTAAAGAGAAAATATTAATAAATCTCTTAGCATAGTGCCAAATAATAATTATATTAATAATAAGTTATTTCTGACATATGTACACAGTCAGACTAACAGTGTCAACACACACCAGTTCCTCTGTGTTTAACTTTTTCATGTCTTCAAGTCAGTAGACTGTTATTGATTGGTTTCAAAACTTCCCCAATATTTCATGAAGTGCTATCTGATAATTATGTTATGAGAGTGAAATAATGAAAATGTTTATGTACCATTTAGCAAAGTGACCCCAAAGTCTCCAAATTGGGAACATTTAATTTATATGGATATAAAATATATTTTTAACGCTACACTTGAAAATTAAATTTTCAAGTGACATTGAATTTTTCCTTTTCAAATGGTGCTAGCATTAGTATTAGCTTCCAAAGTTCAAACTGACCAGGTGCTTGTTCTCAGTTGTAGCTGCCAGGCTGGGTCTCTGTTGCCTTCTTACATATTTCTTCCCTGAAAATCCACTAAGGAGAGTAAGAGATCATGATACTTCAATATAGATAGCTTCAACTCTGGCAAGATTTATTTCCCAAATCACAGTGAAACAGCATTACTAAAAACTTCATTTTAAAACACTCCATATAAACACCTGAGGAGTGAGTTTTAAACAGGAGAGCAAAAATAAACAAATGGGACCTAAATTAAAATTAAAGCCTTTTGCATTGCAAAGAAAACCAATAATAAAATGAAAGACATACTAAATGGGAGAAAATAATTGCAAATGATATGACTAATAATGTGTTAATACTCCAAACACATAAATGATTCATACAACTAAATATAAAACACAAGCTGATTAAAAGTTGGGCAGATGGCCTGAGTAGACATTTTCCCAAAGAAGATATATAGATGATTAACAAACAAAAAGATGCCCAACATTATTAATCACTAGAGAAATACAAATCAAAACCACAATGAGATATCACCTAATACTTGTAGAATAACTATCATCAAAATATCTAGGACTTTCCATGTGGTCCAGTTGTTAAGAATCTTCCTGCTAATGCCAGGGACATGAGTTCAGTCACTGGCCCAGGATCACTTGCTGCTAAGCAACTAATCCCAGGGACCACAACTACTAAGAGCCTATGAACCACAACTACTGAAGTCCACATACCCTAGAGCCTATGCTCAACATCAAGAAAAGCCACCACAATGAGAAGCCTACATATTGCAACTGGAGAAATCCCCTGTGGAGCAACAAAGACCCACTGCACCCCAAAATAAATAAATGAATAAACCTTTTTAAAAAAAAATCTATAAATAAATGTTGGAGAGGATGTGAAGAAAAGAGAACTCTTGTACAGTATCAGCAAGAATGTAAAGGTGCAGCCACTATGGAAAACACTATGAAGGTTACTCCAAAAATTAAAAATAGAATTATCATGTGATCCAGAAATTCTATTCTTGGGTATTAAAAAAAATCACTAATTTGAAAAGTACATGCACACCAGTGATCATAGCAGCAGTTTTTACACTAGCTAAGATATTGAAGCAACTCAGGTGTCCACCAACAGATAAATGGATAAAGAAGATGTGATACATATAATGGAAGCTTATTCAGCCATGAAAAAGAATGAAATTCTGACATTTGCAACAACACATGGATGGAGGAGCCTGGTAGGCTGCAGTCCATGGGGTCACAAAGAGTTGGACATGACTGAGCGACTTGCCTTTCATTTTTCACTTTCATGCATTGGAGAAGGAAATGGCAATCCACTCCAGTGTTCTTGCCTGGAGAATCCCAGGGACAGGGGAATCGGTGGGCTTATGTCCATGAGGTCACACAGAGTTGGACACTACTGACGCATCTTAGCAGCAACAGCAGCAGCAAATAGATCTAGAGAATATTATGCTTAGAGAAATAAATTAAAGTAAGACAACATTGTATGCTATTACTTATATGTGGAATCTAAATAATACGAAACAAATGGATGTATATAACAAAACAGGAAAAGACTCATAGATGTAGAAAACAAGCTAGTGGATACCAGTGGGGAAAGGGAAGGTGGGACGGGCAAGACAAGGGTATGGGATTAAGAGATACAGACTAACACATGTAAAATAGATAAGCAACAAGTGCAGCACAGGTACTGTACAGCAACAGTTAGAACAGTACAGCACCATTATTTCCATTAAATGGAATATAATCTATAAAATATTGACTCGGTATGCCATAAACCTGCGACTAATAGGATATTGTCCATCAACTATACTTAAATAAATAAAGAGGATGGGAGTAAGTTGAAAGTATACCAACCACAACCTCCATGGGAACTATAGAATTTACTGTTTGAATCTTCCTTCAAGAAGGGAAGGGGAGTCAGTTATTAGATTCCAACTATAGTGCCTTCAAGATCCTCTTCAGTTTGAGTTGAGATTACACCATCTGGAGGCAGCCCCAGTCAGCATCTGAAAAAAACAGGGATCCCTCATGGGAAACTTTTACTTGGGAGTTCCCTGTTGGGTTGGCCAACACTTCCTCAGATCTGTGTCATGATCCAGATTATAGTCTGAAGCTCGCCCTGCCCAACTCTGCTTCTTCTAACATTCCCTATCAGATCTGCACCAAAGTCTGGAGGCTTTCTCTGCTTAACTCAGCTTCCTCCCCCTTTTACAATTTTCCCCTGCAATGATTTACAGTAAATCACTTATATTCCAAGTTCCTTCTCAAAGTCTGCTTCTGAGAGGACCAGTCAACATACCTTCTCTGTCCAGTCATTATTGCAAGGGTTTAACACCCAGTTCTTATCCCCACACTCAAAGGCAATGCTGTTTTGACCCCATTTATTACAGGGGCTTGCTGGCGTCCAGCCCCGGTGGATCCAGGGTGATTCAAAGGGGAGAAAGATAGGCAAGAAAAACTTATTTATATAGAAATATAAAAAGAGATTAGGAAGAAATAGTATAGTAAAAAAAAGATGCTAAATAACTTGGTTTACAAGGAAAGCCAATAAAACCTCAGAACAAGAGATCTGCACCATCTAAGTTGGGCCACCGGCACCTGTTGGAATATCGGAGAGTGCCTCGCCTTGGGCTCTCTCTCTCACAGAACTTAAAAGCCGGGGCAAGTAAGTAGACATGGTGAGCCTCCTCGTTCCAGATGGGAATTCAGCCAGAAAAGGAGAGGGAGGGAGAGTGAGAAAGAGACACGGGGGGAGCCAGACTTCCAAGAAACAAGGTTGAGAGACTAGTCCGAGAAACTGGTCCATCCTTTATTATTCAGAAGGCTTTTTATACTTTTTGATAGTACATGGAGATCAATAGGTAACGAAAAGTTATGCAGCGTTAGCAGCCCAGACTCTTATCAAAGCCAGGCTTTTCTCTCTGCATACCTAGTTGTATACACAAGTCTTACGTGATTTACATCATCTTCCGGCCAGAGGGCCAATTAACATTTTACAGCCCTTTTCTGATAAGGGTTTGTCAACCAGAAGACTTATTTGTGTTGATCTTCCCAAAGTCTGATGCCACTCTCAGTAAGCACTAAATGAAGTTACATTCTTACATAACAGAGATACAGCAATTTATAACAAGTAAAAGGAGTACAGTGATTTATAACAAAAGAAAAGTAATTAACTCAAAAGTCTAGTGTTGCTAACATCAAAACTACTATATACCTTTTTCCATATCCAAATTACATTGATTAATATCCTCCCAGGTGCCTAAAAGATAAAGAATATGGAGGTCTGGCAGCAGTCATTGAGTCTACAGTGAAAACTCATCATCAAATATAATTTTTAACCCTTTAGAAAAAGCTCTGTATCTTTAAGATGCTTTAAGCTTTGTGCCTGTCACGGTTGGGGGGCTGTAAGCAATACACCTGTTAGGCAAGCTAGAGAGCCATCAGAGGGGGTTTGAGCTGAAACATTCCTTTCAAATGCAGAAGACTGAAGTCCTAAGTTAACTTTTTCCAGAGAATGTCAAAAGATTGGAAAAGCAGAGTACAATAAAATCAGGCCAACTCTGGTTTTTGGGGTACATGCTCAGGAAATATTAGGGGGAAACCCTGAGGCCTGACTCGCCTTGCCCATCAGGCCTCTCCACATGACCTTGTCATTGGTGGGATTCTTCGCACTGGCTCCTGGCAGGGGCTTCCCTGTAATTTATTATAGGGGCTTCCCTGGTGGTTCAGACAGTAAAGAATCTGCCTGGAGATTGAAGACCTGAAAGAGACCCAGGTTTGATCCCTAGAGAAGGAACTAGCAACCCATTCTAGTGTTCTTGCCTGGAAAATCCCATGGGTTGAGGAGCCTGGCAGGCTACAGTCTATGGGGTCGTAAAGAGTCGGACATGACTGAGTGACTTCACTTTCACTTATTACTAAGGTGCTTTTCTGCTCACTCTTTTCCAGGCAAGCAAGCCCCTTGGCTTTTCTTCAAACAATCAAATACATTTCTTCTAAAGGACTTCACCTTCCCCATGATTGGAAAGCGCTTAGCTAAGATTTGCATCATATGGTGCCTTGTTATCACTCAGGTCTCTAATCAAATATCACATTTTTAGCTTTGTCCTGATCATTTTTTAAAAATACACTCTTTCACTCCATCATCAATAAATTTATTTCTTTAGTCTTTATAACATTCTTAGCATTTAAAATGTTATTACTAACATGTTTGTTTCTTGAATGTTTTGCTCCCAAGAGATTAGCATTTGCCTCTATTGTCTACTACTGCCTCTCTAGAGTTTTGGAGCAT
>SJYC01083320.1:0-18293 GCA_006408675.1 Madoqua kirkii | reverse complement strand
GGGATGATTTGAGAGGGTAGCGTTGAAACATGTATATTATCATATGTGAAGCAGATCGCTGGTCCAGGTTCAATGTATGAGACAGGGTGCTCAGGGCTGGGGCACTGGGATGATTCTGCGGGATGGGATGGGAGGGAGGTGGGAGGGGAATTCTGGATGGGGAACACAGGTGTGTCTGTGGCTGATTCATGTCAATGTTTGGCAAAAACCACTAAAAAAATATGGTGTTTTGAAGAAAAAATTAAAATAAAATTTCTGTTTCTGATAGTTCACCATTAGTGTATAGAAAAGCAACAAAGTTCTGCCTATTAATCTTGTATCCTGCATCTGCTGAATTCATTTATCAGTTCTAATGTTTTTGTGTGTGTGTGTGTGGAGACTTTACATTTTTCTATACGAAGCATCGCATCATCTGCAAAGAGTGACAGTTTGCTTTTTCCTTTCCAATTTGGATGCCTTTTATTTTCCTTGTCTAACTGCTGTGGCTAGGACTTCCAATACAATGTTAAATAGAAGTGATGAGAGTGAGCAACCGTGTCTGGTTTCTGAATTTAAAGGAAAAGCTTTCAGCTTTTCACCACTGAGTATGATGTTAGTATAGATATGTCAAAAACAGCCTTTATAATGTTGAGATATGTATCCCCATAACAACTTTAATGAAAGCTTTTAGCATGAATGGATGCTGAATTTTCTCAAGTGCTTTTTCTGCATCTATTGAAATAATCATGTGATTTTTATTATTCCTTTTGTTAATATGATGTACCTGACTGATTTGCAAATGTTGAACCACCCTTGGATCCCTAGAATAAATCTAACTTGACAATGGGGTATGATCCTTTTATATTGTTGGATTTGTTTTACAAGTATTTTGTTGAAAATTTCTGCATCAATGGTTCATCAAAGGTATTGGCCTGGTATTTTTATTTCTGTAGTGTCTTTGACTGGTTTTGGAATCAGGCTAAAGTGTACTTGCAAAATGAGGTATCACCTCACACCTATCAGAATGTCTATCATCAAAAAGTTACAAATAACAAGTGTTGGAGAAAATGTGACGAAAAAGAAACCCTTGTACACTGGTGGTAGAAATGTAAATTGGGGCATTCACTATGGAAAACAGTATGGAAGTTCCTCAAAATTCTAAAAACAGAACTACTATTTGGCCCTGCAATTCCACTCCTGGGTATATATCTAGAAAAAAATGACTGCATTAATTTGAAAAGACAGATGAGCCCCAATGTTTGTAACAGCACTATTTAAAACACCGAAGATATGCAAGCAACCCCCAAAAAAGATAAGTGGATAAAGAAGATGTAGTGTACACACACACACACACACACACACACACACACACACAATGATGGAGTATTACTCAGCCATACAAAAGAAGGAAATTCTGATATTTGCAGCAATGTAGATGGATCTAGAGAATATTACGCCTAGTGAAATATATTTGACAAATACTGTACAATACCACTTATATGTAGAATTTTTTAAAGTAATACAAACAACTGTGTACAGGAAAACAGAAACAGACTCACAGATATTGAAAACAAACTACTGGTTACCAGAGAGGATAGAGAAGTGAGGGGTAAGCTAGGGGTATGAGATTAAGAGACACGAAGTCTGTATAAAACAGATAAGCAAAAAAGACACATTGTAGAGCACAGGAAATTATAGCCGTTATCTTGTAATAGCATTTAATGAAGTATAATGTGTAAAAATACTGAATCACTATGCTGTATGTGCATGTCTGCATGGTAAGTCACTTCAGTTGTGTCCAACTTTTTGCAACCCTATGGATTATAGCCTGCCAGGTTCTTTTGTCCATGGGATTCTCCAGGCAAGAATACTCGAGTGGGTTGCCAGCCCTCCTCCAGGGAACCTTCCCAGCCCAGGGATGGAACTCATATCTCTTATACTTCCTGTACTGACAGGCAGATTCTTAACCACAGCACCACTTGGGAAGTCCCACTATGCTGTACACCTAAAACCAATAGAACACTGTAAATCAACTATACTTCAATTAAGACAATAGAATTGTTCCACTATTTCAGTATCATCTCAAATATTATTTAATTCTTGGATTTTAAAAAAAAAGTGTTCTAAATGGAGTCCCTAAAAATCATGCTACAATTTGAATTTTTTAAGGAAATTTAGAGATCTCTCTTAAAGTGACTTAAAGACAGTGAACAGTAATTATCATTAGCACTGTAACACTTCTTGGGAGAGGCTTTCGAAATAATACTGACTTGTTATTGATATAAAATATCTACCCAACCATATGGGTTATTTCTTGATGCAAGATTTGTCCAGATTACTTCTAAGTATATTCAAAGTAATATGAGGGAAACTGTAAGGTCTCGTCTTCAGAGAGGCACTCAAATGCCTAACTTATCTTCCATATGGAAAAACTCATGCAAGAAATAACCTTTAATTCATCACTTCTGGATATAAAACATAGTTGAGAGTTCACAGAGGCTTAAGAGCATATGAGTACTTGTATTCCCCAAATTAAAAAAAATTAAATCTCAATTTTGATTTTCAGTGATCTGTTGTTTAAAATATTTGCTTACTGAAACAGAGTTTGAAATTACATTTTATAGCTGGAAAGAACATTTTCAGTTCAAAATTCACTACAAAATTTACCTCAAAAAGGACATTATGTTATCTCTAGTTTTTTCATAAACTTTTTTTAAATTTAAAGATAATTGCTCTACAGTATTGCATTGTTTTCTACCAAACATCAACACGAATCAGCCATAGATTTACCCATGTTTTCCAGAATTTTTAACCATCTATTTATTAAAGCAATGTCTAAGAAAGAGAATAATTTGGAAGTGAAGGCTGCATGCCTATTAGAAACATGAACAGAATCCCCGTGGAATAAGTTTAAGAATCATTTCTTTTCTGTTTCGTGAATGATTTTTTTCTCTGTCGTATCAAAATTACCTTGGGGACCTCTTCAAACTCTACACACTCTCATCTGACCTCTGAGACATTAAGCTACCTGGGAAAGGGGCAGCGGGTGGAGAGAGGAGGAAGCAGTCAGTGTTGTTGAAAAGTTCTACAACCCCAGGGTGCACCACCACCCTGAAACACTGCTTTGTCACTCTTCCTCTCAGCATGCCAGGAATTATAAAGAGCCCAATCACCTCCCTCACTGGAGCCATTCTAGTCAATCTAACTCTAAAGGTGTCTCTGGTTCCCACTGTGGTTCATATAGAGATTCCCTACAAACTTAATAAACCCAGAAATCCTCTTATCCATTCAACACATTTCCCAAGTCAGGTCCACTCCCTTCAACCACCAGTTCCTAACCAGTGGATGCCATTCCTGAGGGGAAGGATTAATTAGTCATCTTTCACTCTACATCCAGGGCAGTGTTTTCCAAGAGCTTCAAGGCCTAGGGCAGCGGTTCTCAAACTTCAATAGGCATTAGTGCTTGTTAGAATGCAGATTACTGGGCCTCTTCCTTCAGAGACTCTGAGACAGTAGCTCTGCGTAAGGGTCCAAAAACCCATGTTTCTTACAAATTTCTAGGTTATTTAATGCTGCTCATCTGAGGTCCACACTGGTATAGGAGACTCTATGGGGCCAAGAGATGAAAGGCCAGTCTGGGTGGAGATGGTGGTGGCCTGGATTTCAGGGGTAACAACAGAGCTGCAGAGAGAGGCACACAGTCCTGGGCTGTATTTGTGAATCACAGTCAAAGGAAAGGTTGACTAGCTGGATGTAAACAGCAAAGGGGAAGGAAATAAGGAAGATGAAGCAGCAAAAATGACATCTAGCCCTTTGTGTTCCTTCATCTATCTTCCCTTTCCTTCCCTTCCCAAAGACAATACATCAGATTCTGAGGAAAGGGGGCAGATATGGGAATGGGGGCCTCCGCTCACGGAGCCCAGGAAGTAGAGCGGCGGTGGCAAGGCAGGAGGACAACCATACAGCGGAGGAGGCCACAGGGGACGGAGTCTGCTACGCTGAATGAATGAGCTGAACAGGTCAATCAACACACTGAGAGTAATGGGAACAAGGCTTCTGTTCGAGAAGGGATTTACAGATATAGAAAATGGGAGGTCTAGAAAGAATTCTAATATATTTGATTAAACTCAGTATGAATGCATGAGTTTTGTTTCAAATACCTATGATGATAAATGTAAGAATAACTCTATGTATGTGTGAATATGTGCATGCGTGTGTGTTTATTCGCTCAGTTGTGTCTGACTCTTGAAGACCCCATGGATTGTAGTCCGCCAGGTTCCTCTGTCCATGGAACTTTCCAGGCTAGAATACTGGAGTGGGCTGCCATTGCCTTCTCCAGGGGATCTTCCTGACCCAGGGATCAAGCCCATGTCTCCTGCATTGGCAGGCAGATTCTTTACTACTGCGCCACCTAGGAAGCGCCATATGTATATATGGGTACATACACTTTTTTTCTATCTTTGAATACTTAGAAGGCCTGAAAACAATAAAACCCCAAAGCAGTAAGCACATCACCCAGACTGTGGGTTTTAAACATCAAAGCTTCCTTGGAGAAATGATTGGTTCCAGGGTTGGCAAAGTGAAAATACGAAAGTAGTCCAAAAATTGCATGGTTTCAGAAAGGAATTAAGTGATTAAACAATGACAGACATAGATCAACAGGACACAAAAGCCAGCTTGGAGGGCTTCTAGCATGATGTGAGTATTCAAACAATACATAATAACAGTGGTAACTGTAATAAGACATTGTACTTCATCAAATAAAACGGGCGTCCCTGATCATAATGATACAAACACACACATATATGAGAGAGAAGGGACAGCACATCCTTACGATAGAAGGATGTTCCAACCAATATCAAGGGCCTATTTTTCACTGCTCTTAAGTACAGTGTGCAACACTTTTTACATTTTTAACGGGTTATAGAAAACAAACAGAAAAATAAAACAAAAGAATATGAGACCTAGGGAGGTAAATACACACAGCTCAATTTGTCATACATCAGAAACTAAGACAACATTATAAAGTAATTATACTTCAATAATTAACATACAGTTTAAAAAAAAAAGAATATGGAACAGAGACTGTATGTGGCCACCAAAACCCAAGGTACATACTATCTGGCCCTTTATAGAAAATATTCGTCAACTTCTAATATAAAAGGAATGAAACAACTCGATAACCATCATATGGCAGCCATCACAGAGGCACCTGGTCCAGGCAGGGATCCTCAACAGTGCTAAGGAGGTTCAACGGGAAAACACTAGACAGACCCAGGATGAGCCTTACCCTAAAAAACACAAGCCCCACACCCTTTAAACTCATAAATAACATGAAGTTCCCAGAAAGGCTGAGAAACTGTTTCAAACTAAAGGAGACTAAAGAAATATGAAAACAATATATTAACACATTACTGAATATGATTCTGGGGCACAAAAGAAGAAAGAGACATTTCGGGGGAAACTGGCAAAATTTCAGTGAAAAATTAATAATTTAGATGAATGTTGAGAACAAAATATAAGAAGCCCAAGATGAAAGAGTGAAGCTTACCATGTCAGATGAAGAAAGTGCTAGAAGGTGTGAGACTTTGGTGGAAACAACTGGAAAGAACTTTGCCAAGAACAGAAACCATGCTGAGCATAAAGATAAAAATGATAACATAAACCCAATTAAAGCAAGACAGGTTGGTTGGTTTTTTTAAGTCCAGGATTAAAATGAATGCTTTAAGTAAGATATGATTCAAAGATGCCTTGAGAAAGTTCACTGATATACTCTGTAACTCTGACAAGTTTCTTCGTAATTACGAATATCACAACTTGGGGCGGAGATTCCAACAATGTGAAGCTCATGAAGCAGGTGTCCTTTGTTCAAAGACATTCAGCAAGCAGAATTGTTAGCCCTTGATCTTCAAAATAACATGGTAAATAAAAGAACTCAAAAATATCCATCAGGGGCTGTGCTGATGGCTCAGTGGTAAATAGTCCGCTTGCCCATGCAGGAGACAAGGGTGCGATCCCTGATCCAGGATGATACCACATCCCATGGAGCAACTAAGCCCATGTGAGCAACCGGTGAGCCCAGGAACTGCAACTACGAAGCTCACGCCCTAGAGCCCGTGCTGCACAACAAGAGAAACCGCTGCAATGAGAAGCCTGTGCACCACAACCAGAGCAGAGCCCCTGCTCGCCACAAGGAGGGAAAGCCAGCCTGCGCAACAGCCACAGTAAAATGATAAGAATAGATATGTCCATCAATATCTACAGGATTTAGCGATACGCAGGTCATTTGAGATGTCAGCAAGACTAGGTTCATTCACATTTTTAGGACAGATAACTGAAAGCAGGCCAAAAAGGAGCATTTGTGGCAAAAAAAAAAAAAAAAAAAAAAACCTTTTCAAGAAGTATGGCTGGGTTGATGGGGAAACAAATGGAGGTACGCCCTAGAAAACTGTGGATATGTTTTTATGTGGGATTTTTTTTTTAATTGGGGTAAAGAATACATGAGTGCTAATTAGAAAGATTTAGTAGGCAAGGAGAGGTTAAAGATTTAGGAAAGAGCAAAAATAACCATTTGACTGGAGATTCTCAAGAACAGATAGAAGAATCATGGAGAAGTTTCTCTGAGAGGAGAAGGGGCACCTCATCAGCTGTAGGAGGAAGGGAAGAACTGAGGCAGGATAGGTATGGAGGCAATCAGGTCCACAGACACGGAAGACGGACACAGGGATAGTTCCCATTGGACATCTCCGTTGTTATCTGGGAAGTATGGGGAAGTCACTCACTGAGAATGAAGGCGGGAAAAATGTGCCAATGGAGGCTTAAGGAATCAAGATACGGTCTGAAACTTGGCACAGCAAGAAGCACAAGGATGAGTCAGCTCAAGAAATACAGGGAGGGTACCAGCTAACACTGAGAGCCCAGATAAGACTGGTGATCAAAAAGAGCATTCAAATAATTCATGAGAAAGGCCTGAATCATTTCCACTGACCCTTATATTGATACAACCAGTTTAACACATCTGCATACAGAATTACACCAAGTCATTATAACCATGTAGTAGACAATCAGGATACAAAAACTACAGAATCATAGATGCCTGAACTTTAACACGAATGGCAACCCACTGAACGTAAAATCTGAAAGGGAGCTAACAAGAACAGTCAAGGAACACTAAAAATACACCATACCAAATGCTATATCCTATCCACTACTGCAGGTTTCCACTGTCACCTCCGGAATCCTAATGTCAGGATCACACAAGACCCTTTTGGAATGTCCCCACAGTCCTCTTGCCTCAGGAGAAAAATCAAATTACTGTTCTCACCAACTGCCACTCGAGATTTCCACCTATTCAATGAAACTCACTCTATGTCTAGCACAGTTCTTCAAATTTGGTATTTAAATACATGCAAATATATCCCCCAAAGACGCTCCATCTTACCGATATTGCTGTTATCCTAAGAGAATCAACCGTGGAATGTTTGAATAGGTACCATAAAACGGGCCCAATTTCCCCAGTAATAAAGCCCTGGGCCTGGGCAGAAAAGGTAGTGCAGACATTTTCAATAATCTTTGCTGCCATGTGATTCACAACACGTTCCTCCTACAGAGAGAGAGAGAACACAGGGAGAAAATTAAATAGGTATTATTAATATTTAGGATGACAAATATATACACATCATTTCTTCAGAACCACTGCATTATAAATAAAGACCTGACACCAAGACCAGCACCTGCCCCTGGAGGCATTAGGTGTTTCTGGAAGTGTGGTCATTTTTTCAGGCTACTACAGAACCATTACATTTGGTTGATCGTTGAACATAATTTAACATAATTCTCCATATATTGTTGTTGCTGCTGTTGTTTAGTTGCTAAGTTGTGTCCGACTCTTTTGTGACCCCACGGACTGTACCTTACCAGGCAGGCTCCCTCCCGTCTGTCCATGGTGTTTCCCAGGCAAGAATACTGGAGTGGGTTGCCATTTTCTTCCCCAGGGGATATTCCTGACCCAGGGATCGAACCCATACCTCGTACATTGCAGGTAGATTCTTTACTGCTGAGTCACTAGGGAAGCCCCTAATTTTCCACATATTTCCATAAAAAGGCTGAAATAATCTAGAAAATACACATAATAACTTAAGTATAACAAAAACTTGACGATGATTTTAAAATCATAAGGAGTATGCAGAACAATCATCAGAAGTTACTCTGGGCTGGAAATAATTAGCTAAAGACCACCTAAATATGGGCATCAAGGAAAGTCCTAAGAAAGAAACTGCTCCAGTGGTGTGACCAAACTAACCTCAACTAGAGGCTGTACTATATTGTCCTAATAATGCTTACAAGTCTCAAAAAGGATCAAGCTATTTCCAGGTAACTTAAATGAGTCCAAGAAAAAGCACAAAAGCACTTAAAAGACTTAAAAACAAAATGCCCAACAACATAAAAATCACAGTATTTGACATCTGATTAAATTCACACACACAGAGCAGGAAAATATGACACATAAGAGAAAGTTCAGTGACAGAATAAGAAAAAAGCATTTAAATGGCTATTACAAATACAGTCCATATACTGAAGAAGAAAGAAGCATGTTAAGAATGAAAGAAATAGATTTAAAAAATGACCCAAGTCAGAAGACTAGAGATTATAATGTTTAATATGAAAAATACACTGAATTGGAATAACAAAAAGACTCTGGAGACTCAATGACTAGAGAAGATAAGTGAAGACACAGCAATTAGCAAAAAAAAAAGAAAAAGGTAGAATACAGGAGTGGGTTTCCATGCCCTCCTCCAGCCTGTCTTCCCAACCCAAAGATCAAAACCGCATCTCTTATGGCTCCCTGCATCAGCAGACGGGTGCTTTACCCCTTGGTGCCACCTAGCAAGCCCAATCTAAGAAACTCAAGGAACCTCAAGAGGAAGAAAGAAGAATAACATCAAGGTACATCATAATAAGAAAGCTGAACGCTGAAGAACTGATGCTTTTAAACTGTGGTGTTGGAGAAGATTTGAGAGTCCCTTGGACTGTATAAAGATCAAACTGGTCAATCCTAAAGGAAATCAGTCCTGAATATTCATTGGAAGGACTGATGCTGAAGCTCCAATACTTTGGCCACCTGATGCAAAGAACTGACTCATTGGAAAAGACTCTGATTCTGGGAAAGACTGAAGGTGGGAGGAGAAGGGGACAACAGAGGATGAGACGGTTGGATGGCATCACCGACTCGATAGACATGAGTTTGAGTAAGCTCTGGGAGTTTGTGATGGCCTGGGGTGCAGTCCACAGGGTCAGAGAGTCTAACACGACTGAGTGACTGAACTGAACATCATAATCAGACTGCTAAAAAGCAATTATAAAGAGAAACTTGTAGAAACAGTGACAATAAAAGGACATAGAGAGACTATCTAACACATTACCTAACAAAGATAAGGATGATGGGAGACTTCTCATCAGAAATAATGCAAACCAGAACACAGAGTAACAATGTCTTTAAAGTATTGAAAGAAGAAGAAGTAACTGTCAACCTATAAATGTATACCGAACAATAACATCTTTCAAAGCAGGTTGGTAAAAGGTACAAACTTTCACCTATAAGATGAGTAAGGTCTGGAGGTTTAATGTAAAACAATGTGAGTCTAGTTGATAACACTATATTGTATAACTGAAATTTGCTAAAAGAGGAGAATTTAAATGTTCTCACTTCTAACACCCAAAAAAATGTTAACAGGATAAAATATGAGATGATTGATGTGTTAACTTGATAGGGGAATGTATGCATCTATCACAATGTATGCACGTATCAAATCATCACTTTGTACACTTTAAATATCTTACAATTTCATGTCAATTACACCACAATAAAACTGAAAACAATTTAAATATCTCTCTCTGATAAAACAGACAAAAAACAATCAGCATGAACATAGATTTATATCTGTATGTATCGATCCGATTAACAAGCTTGACCTACTTCAAGAAAAAAAGCACATCACCCAACAATGGCAGAACTGAACATTTTTCCCCTAATCATACATACATACTGAGTCATGAGAGAAGTCTCAACAAATTCCAAAGACTTAAAATCATACATACACCATTCCCTCTATCCACAATACCATGAAGCTAAACATAATAATAAAGATTTTTTTAAGACAGGTATTAAATGAGAAAGACACAGAAAAAAAAGGATCAAGCTATTTCCAGGTAACTTAAATGAGTCCAAGAAAAAGCACAAAAGCACTTAAAAGACTTAAAAACAAAATGCCCAACAACATAAAAATCACAGTATTTGACATCTGATTAAATTCACACACACAGAGCAGGAAAATATGACACATAAGAGAAAGTTCAGTGACAGAATAAGAAAAAAGCATTTAAATGGCTATTACAAATACAGTCCATATACTGAAGAAGAAAGAAGCATGTTAAGAATGAAAGAAATAGATTTAAAAAATGACCCAAGTCAGAAGACTAGAGATTATAATGTTTAATATGAAAAATACACTGAATTGGAATAACAAAAAGACTCTGGAGACTCAATGACTAGAGAAGATAAGTGAAGACACAGCAATTAGCAAAAAAAAAAGAAAAAGGTAGAATACAGGAGTGGGTTTCCATGCCCTCCTCCAGCCTGTCTTCCCAACCCAAAGATCAAAACCGCATCTCTTATGGCTCCCTGCATCAGCAGACGGGTGCTTTACCCCTTGGTGCCACCTAGCAAGCCCAATCTAAGAAACTCAAGGAACCTCAAGAGGAAGAAAGAAGAATAACATCAAGGTACATCATAATAAGAAAGCTGAACGCTGAAGAACTGATGCTTTTAAACTGTGGTGTTGGAGAAGATTTGAGAGTCCCTTGGACTGTATAAAGATCAAACTGGTCAATCCTAAAGGAAATCAGTCCTGAATATTCATTGGAAGGACTGATGCTGAAGCTCCAATACTTTGGCCACCTGATGCAAAGAACTGACTCATTGGAAAAGACTCTGATTCTGGGAAAGACTGAAGGTGGGAGGAGAAGGGGACAACAGAGGATGAGACGGTTGGATGGCATCACCGACTCGATAGACATGAGTTTGAGTAAGCTCTGGGAGTTTGTGATGGCCTGGGGTGCAGTCCACAGGGTCAGAGAGTCTAACACGACTGAGTGACTGAACTGAACATCATAATCAGACTGCTAAAAAGCAATTATAAAGAGAAACTTGTAGAAACAGTGACAATAAAAGGACATAGAGAGACTATCTAACACATTACCTAACAAAGATAAGGATGATGGGAGACTTCTCATCAGAAATAATGCAAACCAGAACACAGAGTAACAATGTCTTTAAAGTATTGAAAGAAGAAGAAGTAACTGTCAACCTATAAATGTATACCGAACAATAACATCTTTCAAAGCAGGTTGGTAAAAGGTACAAACTTTCACCTATAAGATGAGTAAGGTCTGGAGGTTTAATGTAAAACAATGTGAGTCTAGTTGATAACACTATATTGTATAACTGAAATTTGCTAAAAGAGGAGAATTTAAATGTTCTCACTTCTAACACCCAAAAAAATGTTAACAGGATAAAATATGAGATGATTGATGTGTTAACTTGATAGGGGAATGTATGCATCTATCACAATGTATGCACGTATCAAATCATCACTTTGTACACTTTAAATATCTTACAATTTCATGTCAATTACACCACAATAAAACTGAAAACAATTTAAATATCTCTCTCTGATAAAACAGACAAAAAACAATCAGCATGAACATAGATTTATATCTGTATGTATCGATCCGATTAACAAGCTTGACCTACTTCAAGAAAAAAAGCACATCACCCAACAATGGCAGAACTGAACATTTTTCCCCTAATCATACATACATACTGAGTCATGAGAGAAGTCTCAACAAATTCCAAAGACTTAAAATCATACATACACCATTCCCTCTATCCACAATACCATGAAGCTAAACATAATAATAAAGATTTTTTTAAGACAGGTATTAAATGAGAAAGACACAGAAGAGCTATAGAATTTGTTAAGTCTACAAAGTATATAAATGGGATAAAACAGTTAAAGGAACATGAAAATTTACACAGAAGTCCAACCAGTGCAAACTGTACAGCCCTGTGGAGCTTCCCCCCTAAGATGATCTGCCACAGGGGAAGAGGAGGTGCGAACCTCACTCTGGCAGTGAGCACACCACACTTTGTGCCTCTGACCCCACCAAGAGTCAGGAAACTGATCTACCCCCTGTACTCAGAAAACTTCTTTATGCCTTTCTCAAAGGTTCGCTTTAAGACACATTAGGCAACTCCATACTTGGTAAGCCCTACTGCATTCTACTAGCATTAGCATCCAAATATTATGAATAGTGATATTAAAAAGAAACACACACACAAAAAGGCTGCCTCATTCCTATTCCCCAAACACACTCCCCACTTTCACTATATAAAGGCAAGGAGAATGGTGCATACCTACAGAGAAGCCGACGTTGATGGCACACGCGTTCTTTATTAGGAAAATTAAACTTAAAACTGTGACGGAAACAGAAATTGTAGCTGTACACTTTCACTTTTATCCAATATCAAGAGAATTTACCTTCTCTGTCCTCATTTTAGATAACTAGTGTCCAGAAACGCTTCAAAGATAATACACATAATGACTAATATCTCTATACTTTCTAATTCAAGTCCTGTCTTTTTCTAATTAAATACATAAGCAATTTACCACTAGCTTCCTTTTTTTAAAGCACTAATTAAAAATTGGAAATTCAATTTTCTCTTAAAAGAAATTTGTTACATTGAAATTGTCTAATAAGCTATTGTTCAGAAATGAATAATTAGGCCCAGGACTTATTATTTGAGCCTCACATTTTAACATATGGCAGGTGTCAGTTCAGCACCCATAATTATATACAGACTATTATGCAAGTTATTTAAAAAAGACGAGGTTGATTAGATACAAATGCATAAAATGAATCTCCTCTAAACATGTGGAAACACTCTAGGTGCTATTTTCAGCTTCTGTGTGCACTGTCGAGTAGGTTGCTACCTACCCAGATAAAAATCACTGCCTTCAAGGAAAGTCAGCTTCCTCAGCCTCCCTATTTCATGCACATATTGAACACATGCCATGTAAGTTCAATGCCAAACATTCCCGGGATCAGTACAGTGATGACACCAAGAACATAATCTGTCTTTGCTAGTATAATCATTGGAAGGACTGATGCTGAAGCTCCAATACTTTGGCCACCTGATATGAAGAGCCGGTGGCCTTCACTGGAAAAGACCCTGATGCTGGGAAAGACTGATTGCAAGAGGAGAAGGGGAGACAGAGGATGAGATGGTTGGATGGCATCACTGATTCAATGGACATGAGTTTGAGCAAACTCAGGGAGATAGTGAAGGACAGGGAAGCCTGGCGTGCTGCAGTTCATGGGGTTGCAAACAGTTGGACACAACTTAGCGACTGTAAAACAACAAACATGAGGGTCAAGGCAACGGAATGGAAAGCTGTCAAGCAGAGCCCAAGTCAGAAGCACGTGGAAGATCAACCAGCAAGATACCTTTCTTCATACAAAACATCAGGTGGGGCTCCAACTATCAAACTACTCCAGAGCAGCACACCTGGGACTCAAATCCACATCCTCTGACTCCCAGCTCAAAGTCTCCAAAATGCCAACGCCAAGTCGAAACAATGACTCAGTGTCATCATGACACCTTTTCTTCTATGCTGCCACACTCTCAAACAGTTATACCAGAGAGACTTCCTCGGTGGTCCAGGGTTCTTAACAAACAATCTGGCTTCCAATGCAGGGAACAAGGATTCGATCCATGGTTATGGAACTAAGCTCTCACATCCCACAGGGCAACTAAGTCCAAGTGCCACAACCGAGGCCCAGCACAGCCAAAATAAAAACAAATAAAATTGTTCAAAAATAAAATGTGATACCAGATTATTTTTTTGGCATGTTCCACCCTAAGTCTCTCACTCTAAATATTTCCCTCTTTCCACCTGAGCATTTACATCTGTAACAAGATCAAAACCACTTGACTCACATTTCTACTAACATTGTTAAAATTACAGAAATCATAACACATTGACCTGCTTGGAAAACAAGGTCATAATCTCTTAGGTAATCTTTTGAAAAAGAGAAAGTTTACTGAACACTATTTAAATAAACTCATAACAGTTCCAGAATAAGATTACATTTCTCTCCCAAAGTGCATCCTACAATTCGCCACAGGATAAGATATGTCTGTGGGCAAATAAATTTGAAAACTTCATATTCAATATGCTCCCATGTGGATTCATAATTAAAAGTTCTGAAAAGTACTAAATACAAACGAAACCATTCAGCTTTGTTTAACCCGATATGTCCCAATGTATTTGTCTAGAAAACCCTTATCATAGATACGTAGGAAAATCCCTTGGCAAAGTTAGTTAAATATGCACCAGAAACATGAACAAAATTTATAGTTTAAAACTAAAACTGTCTTCTAAGAAATTTACATATGAGTTAAAACAAAAAAGTACAATTCCCATACCACATTTTTTCAATGCACAGATTAGAAGGAGAAGGGGTGAAAATCAGAATCAATGGCCCATTTTCAATAAGGGACATTACTAAGTTTTGAAAGTATAAAAAGGTCAATAAGTTAGGCAGAAAACATCAATATATTTAAGAACAACAGAAACAGCATAACAATGTTAATGTTCTTAATGCCACTTAACTATACACTTAATAGCTAAGATGGCAAATAGTATATTTTTCCACAATTTAAAAACATACAAGAGAAACAGAATAGACATTCTTAATCTATACAGTAATGCAATTTTGTTATTGTAACAAAAGAGAAAAAGAGGCAATAAAATTCCACCCACCTGAAAAAGTTTAAACCATCCCATAAAAAACCCTGGATCCAGAAAAAAATTTAAACTAGGGATTATATATAAAATAACAATAATGGAAACACTACATGTCAAAATAATGGGACATAGGTAACACTAGATTGAGACGAAAGTTGAGAGTCTTACGTATCTTAGTCACTACATAAGAGAAGGGAAGAAAATGCAAATGTACAAAACAGCAAGAAATGGCATACTAAACCAGAGATTTTTTTAAAAAATCACTTTCCTAATAAATGAAGATAGGGCAGTATCTTAATCACCTTTGCCTCTCCTGTATCCAGCCAGTACACAATGTGTTTCATAAATGCTACCTCTAAAGAATGGGAGCTGTATCTGAGAGAGTTGACTTAAGCAGTGAATTAAATACATTAGCGGAATGTCATGGAGAATTCAAAGGAACTACAATCATCTGATTTTAGTGTTTTTTAAACCAAATATGACATCCTCTCGTTAGTCTTCAAATTGAGTATGCCTTCCATTTTCACTACTATCAATCCTCCTTAAATTTATTCATAGACATATAGTCTCAGTCAACGTACCAACAGGTGAACTTGCATGTAATTTTTAGAATCAACTTTCCAAGTAAAAAGAAAATTTAAAAGGAGCTCAGAAACTCATGAAAAAGATACAATGGTAACAAAAAATGTCACTGTATATTTCCAAAATTATTAAAAAATAAGGACTATTAATTTAAATAGCACGGCACGGATAACAACCCAACAGAACTAATTGGAGCCCAGGAAGAGACATGCACACAGAAATGACGGAGGTGACACCAAAGAGTTGTGGGGAGAAGACTTTTTGTTAAATGATGCTGGGATAACTGATTACATTTATTTTAAAAATAGAACTGGACCCACACGTATCACCACACACAGACACACAAAACAATTACAAATAAATTAAACTTCTAGACAGAAAAAAGAAAATAAAAAGTAACTTTTAGAAGAATATGTAACATGGGCATCCCTCGTGGCTCAATGGTAAAGAATCCGTCTGCCAACGCAGGAGACACAGGTTGCATCCCTGACCCAGAAGATCCCACATGCCTCAGAGCAATGAATGCCATGCGCCACAACTACCGAGCCTGTGCTCTGGTGCCCAGGAGCAGCAACAACTGCGCCCACATGCTCGAGAGCTCCACAGCAAGAGAGGCCGGCACAGTGAGAAGCCTGCACACCGCAACGAGAGAGCAGGCCCCGCTCGCTACAGCTAGAGGAAGCCTGGCAGCAGCCGAGAGCCAGCACAGCCAAAAACAAATGAAGTGGAAGTCGCTCAGTCGTGTCCAGCCCTGCAAATGCTCCAGGCCAGAATACTACAGTGGGTAGCCTTTCCCTTCTCCGGGGATCTGCCCAACCCAGGGATCAAACCCAGGTCTCCCACATTGCACGCAGATTCTTCACCAGCTGAGCCACAGGGGAAGCCCAAGAATACTAGAGTGGGTAGCCTATCCCTTCTCCAGCAGATCTTCCTGACCCAGGAATCAAACTGGGCTCTCCTGCATTGCAGGTGGATTTTTTACCAATTGAGCTATCAGAGAAGCCCAAAAATAAATAAAAGCTTTTGTGTATATTTTATTTATTTTGGGGCTTCCTTGATAGCATCACTGACTCAACGGACATGGGTTTGGGTGGACTCTGGGAGTTGGTGATGGACAGGGAAGCCTGGCATGCTGTTAATGGGGTCACAAAGAGTCGGACACGACTGGCAACTGAACTGAACTGATACACACAACAAAGAATATGTAACCGCACATCTTAGTGTTAGATTAACATCTCATGGACTGATAAATTTCTATTAAAGTTAAGAACTTCTGCTTAGCCACAGATACTATAAAGGAAATGAAAAGATCAAACACAAAACAGAAAAGTATCTGGGACTCATGTAAACAACAGAAGATTAATATTCAGAATACATAAAAGAAATTCCTGTCAGTAGAGTACCATGACATCTGAATTTTTTCAAACATCTCAGAAAATAAATAAATGAATAAATAACAAATACACATATAAGGATATATATACATACACACATATTACAACAAAGCAAAGAAGGCAAATATATTAATAGCTAATGGAAATAAAGGTCATTAGTTTTCTTTCCTTTTCTAATTCTTGAAACATTTATAGCAATAGCTGGTAGAGGCAGGGCAGGGGGATGATGGTATGCAGAATTCCTACAAAGCACCAAAGAAACTGGCTTAAGACTTGATAATCATTTTCAAAACAGGAAATTCCAAAAACCAAGATGCTGGGGTCCAGCCCTGGTAGATCCAGGGTGATTCGAAGGGGAGATGGGTAGGTGAGGAAAAAACTTATTTAATAATATAAGATTAGATTAGGAAGAAATAGTGTAGTAGGAAAACTGAGTGGAGAAAAGAGACTGAATAACTTGGTTTACGTGGAAAGCCAATAAAATTCCAGAAAAGGAACTTGCACCATCTACGTTAGGCCACCAGCGCCCGTTTGAATGTCAGAGAGTGCCCCGCCTTGGGCTCTCTCTCTTACAGATCTTAGAAGCCAGGGCAAGTAAGTAGACATGGCAAGCCTCCATGCCCCAGATGGGAATTCAGCCTGAAATTAGAGTAAAGAGGAGACACGGGGGAAACCAGTCCTTCCAATGACTGGCCCGGCTGCTATTGTCTAGAAAGGCCTTTTATACCTTTTTGATTGGACATAGAGATCAATGGGTAATACAAAATTATGCAGCATTAGCAGCCCAGACACTTATCAAAACCAGGCTTTCTCTCTACATATCTAGTTGTATAAAAAGTCTTAGGTGATTTACATCATCTTCCGGCCAAAAGGGCCAATTAACATTTTACAGTCTTTTTTCTGATAAGGGTTTCTGATCAGAAGACATTTGTGTTGACCTTCCCAAAGTCTGGTACCACTCTCAGAAAGCACTAAATAAAGTTACATTCTTACATAGCAAAGATACAGCAATTTATAACAAGTAAAAAGAGTACAGTGATTTATAACAACAACAACAAAAAAAACTCAAAAGTCTAGTGTTGCTAACATCAAAAACTACTATATATCTTTTCCATATCCCGATTACATTGATTAACATCCTCCCAGGTGCCTAAAAGATAAAGAATATGGAGGCCTGGCAGCAATCATTGAGTCGACAGTGAAAACCCGTCACCAATATAATCTTTAACTCTCTCGAAAAGTCTCTGTATCTTTAAGATGCCTTTAAGCTTTGCACCTCTCATGGTCGGGGGGCTGTAAGCAATTCATAAGCTATAAGAGGTCCGGGGGAACCTGTTAGGCAAGTTAGAGAGCTATCAGAGGGGGTTTTAAGCCGAGACATTCTTTTGCAGGAGACTGAAGCCCTGAATTGACCTTTTTCCAGAATGTGTCAGGAGAGTGGAAAAGGCGGGGGGGGGGGGGGGGGGGG
>SJYC01083319.1:0-83760 GCA_006408675.1 Madoqua kirkii | reverse complement strand
GGGTGTACATGCTCAGGAAATACCAGGGGGAAACCCTGAGGCTTGACTCGCCTTGCCCATCGGCCTCTGCCGCATGACCTTGTTACGGGTGGGATTCCTCATGCTGGCTCCCGGCACCAAGATAAACAGAAAAAGACAGTCATCCTCATTAGTACTCAAGCAAATGCATATTAAAATGACACTGAGGAAACAATTTAATGCTCATGAGACTGTCAAAAACTTAAACTGTGACTCTATCAAATGTTCAAGAAGATGTGAGTTAATGGATACTCCTATATAAACTGATACACATGTGTGCCTGTGTTCCTGTATTGGGGCATACACCAACACACTATTCAGTGGTACCGATGAGCTGCACTTTACACAATCAACAGGTATCAATCAACCTCAACCTAACTTTAAGCAAAAGAAAAAAAAATTAAGTCTCAAAAGAACATAGTGCCAATCCATTCATACAGGGTTCAACATTTAGTATCAATCTAGTATTTAGCAATACACTCAAAAAGGGAAACAAAATTTAAAAAAATTTGTGAAAAGAAAAAAAAAATTTAAGAGAAACACGAAAACCTTGGTGAAGTTTATCATCAAAGTCAGAATAGCGGTAACTCCTTGAAAGTAAGTACAAATTTCAACCCGGAAGAGACAGAATTCTCTAAGCAACCAGCCTTTTGCTTTTTAACACAGTGAGTCAGAGTATGCGCTTTTAACCATATCCATACAATTCATATACTCTTCTGCAAGAAAAGAACCTACATTCAGAAATACCAGTAGGAGCTGGGAAAACAGTTTTCTACATTAAAAAAATTAAATCATCGAAGACACGAGGCTTAAAAATTACTTTACCTTCAACTATGTCCCGAATACAATAGACAAATTTGCTCAAGAACTGCTATAATGGAATTATTTTTGAAAAGACAGTCCTTTCCTAGGGGGAATGTTCACCTCTGGATTTGTCATTTTATAGGGACAGTGTTAGTGTATGTGATGCCAAAGCATACACTCAAACGTCTTCCAAATATATAAAATTTCACAAATTAAGAGAGCTCTAGACTTTCTTCCCACTTCATGAAAAATATACAAGACCTGACACACATACCAAGAGAGAATAAAAGACAAGTGTGAATAGTCACTGTTAACTCCATCATTATCATTACATCATTAGCTATATCGTTATGTTACAGTTAACAATACATATGCATAGCAAACACTCTTCATAGCATGCACTCAATGACAAATACAGGAGGGGTTGGGCAGGACATGTCTAATAAAGGACACCAACTCATGGGTTAGAACTGACTATCTTTTACTCAGCATTCATCTAAGTTTTATAAATTAAAGATACAAAGTTTTAAAACTTTCTTTACACCATTTGAAAAATCCCTGGAAGACTCCTTTCTCCTCTGAGCTCCTGTATTTTGTTCTTCGGCGTGAATGCACTTGACAGATTCCACTTTACAGTTTTATCTCATCTCCCACAACAGGTAGATGTGTGCATGAACATAAAGCCCACCTTCTTCATCCCTGTGCCCCCTGGGTGTGCCTAGCTTGAGGCCTTGAATGATAAACCCAAACATGTCTTTTGACTACAGATAAAGATAACTTAATTCTCATATTGCTGATACAGCACAGATCACTGGCTTCATGCACACCCCACAGGGACACCTGCCTACACATTCACCCTACAGGCTGGGACGTGCTCTCGATGCCTTTCTGGATCACTAGGGGGAAACTGCAGAGATTTTTCTGTACCTGGAACATCATGCCATTACCATAACATGCATGAAGTAATGAACTCAAAAGGAAGATGTTTGTTTTGACATTTTTTTTTTCATTCCTTAAGGAATGCTTTTAGCCTATGGCTTTGCCTTGGGTGAAACAATGTCAAGGTTTAAAGCAAACAAAAATGCCAGCCTTTGAGGTCAGTTGTAAATCCTCCTCACGGTCACACACAGGAGCTACTTATGCAAGTTGGCTGGTTGGCCAGCTAGCTGGTTTTCAGCCATTAAGAGTAGCAAGAGAAGAGATGTGCATAAACTGAAGAAACTACACAGATAATAACAGCTACTTAATATTAAAATCAGTGGATGCTGGTGGCAGCTTCCTCGTTTCTGAACCACAAAATGGCAATATGACAAGATAATCACTGGGCTATCGAGGCTGGCAGAAAATTCCCTGTATACACCTGGCTTACTAAACTGAGTTACTGGTAACTGGAAGCAGGGGATTAAGGATATGTCACTGAGAGCTACTTAGGTTGTTTATATTTGCTATTGTCTCTTAAAAAGCAAGACATTTAAACAAGTGAATGTGAGTTGGTTTTTTCACTTGCTCCACTGTAGGTCACGGGCTCACAGTGGCTTGTCGGGATTATTTACATTCAGGACCGGTACAGCACTTGGCTGACAGGCTCGAGCACCGCTGCAGGCTACAATCCTCACACAGTGCCTGAAGGGTTATTACAATTGCAGGCGTCTACAGAGGACAACAAAGCAGCCTTACCCCTTCCCGGAGGCACCTCATTAGCACCGTGTATGCAGCCAAGGGAACAGCCCAGCGTTCTCGGGGGTGTTTTTTTTTCTCTTCCTAAAAATGAAGTAGAAGGAAAGGCGGTGAGGCTAACGGCACAGAAGGTGTTAACCCTTTCAAGAAAAAAGGCTAAGTTTCACACAGACAAATGACGTAGGACTTAACATTCTACTGCAAGTACCACTCACAACCTGCCAGTTATGACCTGATGAGGGCCCTTTACGCAGTGTGCATGCAAAGCACTTCTTCCGTTTCCCAGTATGTCATATAAGATGCTGATAAGCTCCCCTCAGCAACAGCTAGATGGAAAGAACCAAGGGAAGACAGCATGCTCTGGCTGACTGAGAAACCACTCCATTGATAACCACAGGTTACGATACACATACTGCTGCCTAAAGGTATGACGTCATCTGGAATGACTTGAAAGCACAGGACCTGCAGTTTGGAGCAGTGTCTCTGGATAATCCATAGGAACAAGGAAAGCACAGTATGCTGCCTAGCAAGAGGAAGCTCACCAAAAGCACGCAACTAGGATCAGTGAGTAACTGACTGGGGGGATATCAGGGATGATTCTTTCACAGAACTAAGTTAGAAAGATAACCACAAGAACTCTCCTGGAACCTAACAAAGTCACAAAATCAATCAGGGGCCACAGAGACAGGTGGACAAAAAAACACTGGTTATAGCAGAAGAGAGTAGGTTCTGCTTAGAGAGAATATTTCTGTTTTAAGATTGTCCGAATGTTAGAAGAGTGGTACCTTACTGATCCAAAAGTACTTAATACCCATGAGGACTGTGACTCGTTAACACTGTACCGTTAATCATGAAATGCCACACATGGTCATAATCTAGCCATTATCAACCAGAGCTGCTCCAGCTCAAAAATCACTAGTCCAGCACCCAATTTAACTTTCAAACACACTGTGCCTCCTTTCAGCTTATTTATTCACGACATTCACCACAGGCTTTCCTTAACATCCCTGGACCCTACTCCCCCTGTTCCTCACCCTTTTTCTTTACCCCCGTCTATCCCCTACCCACCTTGGCTGCCACTGAGATTCCTGGCCTACAATTTAATCACTCCTGACAAAGGCCTGGAGGACCTCATCCTTTGCAGCTCCACTGTCTCAGGTCTGGGGAAACTCGGCCTCACCTGAAGGCAGTGGCTTGTTCTCTCCAGGCCTGTGGTCAGACAGCTGGGCTCTGGGAGGCAGACTCCAGAGTGACCAAGGATGGGGAAGCCCAGGGACCTTCCAGGTCACTCCCCAGGCCTGCTTCTCTCTCTGGTCGAGTCCCTCTCCTGAAAAACTATACCATTTCAACCACCACCCTCCCAAAACTTCGCTTTTCTTCTTCACAAAGATCATGAAAATCACAAGAGGAACCAAGCACTCATCTCCACCCGGAGCTGCTCACAGCCTGGGTCATAGTAGGACAGACTCCTCCACCCCTTCCATGCGGGCTCACAAGTCCCCTCCCGCTCTTCTTCCTTCAGGGTCACTAGCTTCGGGACCTTCCCTTACTGCTCCTAAGTGTTCAACATCGTGTCTCCATGGGATCCTTTCGTTTCCACCAGACTCACTGTCATCTCCCATTTTCAAAACCGCCCTCCGCCCCGACACCCCTCTGCTCTTTCCCGTGGTGACGCTCACTTCACACAGACCTCCTCAGGGTCCCACGTCCCTCTAAATCCTCAACGCACAGCAGTCTGACTTCTTCTGTCTCCCACTCCATGTTAAATAAATACACAAAACAGCTCTTGTTGGGTTCCTGGTTGACATTTGTATCCACTCAACTCAGGGGACTCTTTGTAGTCCTTTTTCTTGGACCTTAACTTCCACATTCAGCCCTATAAACTCTTTTCTGAAATACCCACTCCTCTCCTGATTTCGCTCCTACTTCACTTACTCGCAGTTAGGGTCCAGAAGCTTCTCTTACAATCCTCCCATCTATTCTCCACATGGAAACCAGAGTCACCCTCATGGCGTTTAAGTCAGTGACATCCGTACCTTTCTTATATCTCTTAACCAGCTTCCTCCTGCTCTTGAGATCAAAACCCAGGCCCCCAGCTTGGCTGAGGAGCCTTCCACGGTCACATCCCTGTCTCCTTCAGCCCTGCCTCCTGCTCACTTCCCTCCTGTCCCACTGGCCATGCTGCAGCTCATGACTGAAAACAAGCACCTGCTGTGTGCCAAGAACGTTTCTAAACAACAGTCATGCAGCAATGAGCAAGACAGACAAATGTTCTGTCTTAATGGTGTTCAGCGGGGCGGGGGGGCACAAAAAAGGGTTTTTTTTACTTAAACAAGATAAAGAAAGATAGTCACGCAAGCTATAAAGAAAAGCACAGCTGGCCCAGAGGTTAGAGGAAGTCTGTATGCAAAGGGCTTCATCTCACAGTTCTCAGGTTCAGGAGGAGGCTCTCTGCAGAAATCCATGCAAGAGAAGATGAACGGCAGATATCTGCAGGTAAACACTGTGAGCAGGAAGAACAGCAAATGCACAAGTGTGGCAGCACCATCAGGGTGTGGGGGGTTCGAGGACCCACAGGGAGGCCAGCGAGGCTGGAAGGAGGAAGCGGCTAAGACTCAAGGCCCAGAGGTGACTAGAGGGCTTTAGACATGACAACAAGAAGACAGGGAGCAGGGAGCGCTCTAGGAGTGAGAACGGTGGGGTCGCCTGTGTTTCCACAGGCTCTCTCCAGCTCAGGTCTGGGGGAAAGACTGCAGTGCACGCAAGAGTGACGCAACGAGACCATCTGGGAGTTCTTACAGCAGGCCAGGTGACAGATGGTGACGTGCTGGACCAAAACAGACAAAACATGGGAACACCTGACTCGAGCTCATTATGCAGCCTTGACAAAAGGAAGAAAAAGATACATGAACTAAAATGTGCTGTCTCACACATTCCTCTACAGAATCACAGTCGGGACTGCTGTCCTCAAGCCTGTAACCTTGGGGTGCTGCCAGAGAGCCAAAAGGTCAGGACGTCAGTCTCTATGTTATACACAACATGTATGTATGCACATATGTATGTGTGAATGTATACAGGTATCGATCACCTCAGGTCAGTCCCAGTAGGTCCTCGCTGCCCTGAAAGGTTTATCTAAATTCAAAGTTACAAGACCACAAAACACCCTCACCTCATGAAACATTGGTGATTTTTGTGGATATAACTTCCTGTCATTAGTTCAGTTCACTTGGTCAGTCATGTCCAACTCTTTACAACCCCATGGACTGCAGCATACCAGGCTTCCCTGTCCATCACCAATTCCCGGAGCTTACTCAAACTCATGTCCACTGAGTCAATGATGTCATCCAACCATCTCATCCTCTATCGTCCCCTTCTCCTCCCACCTTCAATCTTTCCCAGCATCAGGGTCTTTTCCAGTGAGTTAGTTCTTCACAGCAAGTGGACAAGTATTGGAGTTTCAGCTTCAGCATCAGTCCCTGCAATGAATATTCAAGACTGATTTCTTTTAGGATGGACTGGTTGGATCTCCTTGCAGCCCAAGGGACTCTCAAGAGTCTTCTCCAACACCACATTTCAGTTCTTCGGTGCTCAGCTTTCTTTACGGTCCAACTCTCACATCCATATATGACTACTGGAAAAACCATAGCTTTGACAAGATGGACCTTTGTTAGCAAAGTAATGTCTATGCTTTTTAATATGCTGTCTACGTTGATCATAGCTTTGTTTCCAAGGAGCAAGTGTCTTTTAATTTCATGGCTGCAATCACCATCTGCAGTGATTTTGGAGCCCAAAACGATAAAGTCAGCCACTGTTTTCACTGTTTCCCCATCTGTATGCCATTAAGTGATGGGACCAGATGCCATGATCTTCATTTTCTGAATGTTGAGCTTTAAGCCAACTTTTTCACTCTCTTCTTTCACTTTCATCAAGGTTTTTTAGCTCCTCTTCACTTTCTGCCATAAGGGTGGTGTCATCTGCATATCTGAGGTTATTGATATTTCTCCAAGCAATCTTGATTCCAGCTTGTATTTCCTCCAGCCCAGCATTTCTCATGATGCACTCTGCATATAAGTTAAATAAGCAGGGTGACAGTATAAAGACTTGACATACTCCTTTTCCTATTTGGAACCAGTCTGTTGTTCCATGTCCAGTTTTAATTGTTGCTTCCTGCCTGCAAACAGGTTTCTCAAGAGGCAGGTCAGGTGGTCTGGTATTCCCATCTCTTTCAGAATTTTCCACAGTTTATTGTGACCCACATAGTCAAAGGCTTTGGCATAGTCAATAAAGCAGAAATACATGTTTTTCTGGAACTCTCTTGCTTTTTTTCCATGATCCAGTTGATGTTGACAATTTGATCTCTGGTTCCTCTGCCTTTTCTAAAACCAGCTGGAACATCAGGAAGTTCACGGTTCACGTGTTGCTGAAGCCTGGCTTGGAGAATTTAGAGCATTACTTACTAGCATGTGAGATGAGTGCAACTGTGCAGTAGTTTGAGCATTCTTTGGCATTGCCTTTCTTTGGGATTGGAATGAAAACTGACCTTTTCCAGTCCTGTGGCCATTGCTGAGTTTTCCAAATTTGCTGACATACTGAGTGTAACACTTTCACAGCGTCATCTTTCAGGATTTGAAGTAGCTCAACTGGAATTCCATTACCTCCACCAGCTTTGTTCATAGTGATGCTTCCTAAAGCCCACTTGACTTCACATTCCAGGATGTCTGGCTCTAGTTGAGTGTGAGTGATCACACCATCATGATTATCTTGGTGGTGAAGATCTTTTTTGTACAGTTCTTCTGTGTATTCCTGCCACCTCTTAATATCTTCTATTAGCACTGACCAAATTGCCATTTTTAAACATGTGCAGTTTATGGTATGCCAACTATACCTCAAGAGAGAAAAGGTTAAAAAAAAAGACACACTCACAAAAAGAACTGGACTAGATGCCCATCCCTGATAAGATGGCAGACAAGATACCTGATCACTCTTCTAAGGAAAACAGTTTTACTCTATATCCTTAAAATGACTCAGAGAGCTTTAAGCCAAAAAAACAAAGAAAAATCAAGCCAAAAATCAGCTGCAAGATGAAGGGATAAACAGAACACTGAAGTTTGCTTTCATTCTCCAAGCCTGCAGAACTTGGTAACTTTGAGCTTTGCTGTCAAGGCCTCAGGGGCCCAAGGTAATTTAGTAAAGTTGATATAAACTCTCCAGCCCCACCCCCAAAGAGCCCCAAGGAAAGCTGTCTTTCCCAAAACTTAGCACACAAGAGAATGTTCCAGTGAAAGAGGTGGGAGGGAGGGAGCTCTAAATACTAATTGAAGAAGACATCCATATTAATTATTAAGAATTAGCTCCAGTGTATATACCTCCATATACTTTTTAATACTGTGTAACTACTAAATGAAAAACGTCGTTCTACTTGCTATATAGAATGAGACAAAGTAAGAATCTACATTTCTACTTTCTCATTTGGGCAAAAATAACTCTGTAAATATAAGTAAGACAGCAACTGCAATGGTTATTTACTGGGGAACTACACAGAAGGGGACAGAAGAGGAAAAGAGCCCATAGGCTCTGTACCTTTCTATACTTCCAAGGTCTGTAGTTTCATGAAGGTGATATCTCTTCAAAATATAAAATTATCTGAGAATAAACTCAACTAAGTGAAACGCACAAAAAGCTTTATGAGTTAAATAACTTACATGAAAAAAAAAACTTGTAATATAAATATACGGAAACATGTTTTTGTGCATTAAAGGAAAACATACCAAAATGTACTAATACTCTAAGAGACTCAGCACAACTCCAGACATGTATTAGAAGACTCAAAATCATAAAGCCATCAGGACTTCTGCATAGTCGATGCTGTTTTCAAAAGATGATTTCATAACTGGACAATCTGATTCGAAAATCTATTGACATGCAAATGACCAGGAAGAGCCAAAACATTTACGAAAAGGAAGAAAAAGGAGAAGAGATTTGCTGTACCAGCTATCAATACTAAATATGGAACTAAGAGATTTTAAATACTGATGTTTTCTAACTACTCGAATTGCCTTAAAATGATGATTATCCAGAGTCAACTTAGATACTAAGAATACTTAGGTTATATAACATTTAAGCAAGTTCTAGAAACAAAACAAGTGGAAACAAAGAACTTATGATTAATTTATAACGTCCTGGCACTCATTTCAAACGGAGCATCACATGGAATGAATGACTCATAATGTATCTATTTAAGATATTCCCCCAAAAAGCGGTCAAAATCTGCAGTCACAAACTCCCACCACCACGCTATTAATAGCAGCATGTGTGTTAGTCACTCACTGTGTCCAACTCTTTGCAACTCCTGGCGCCTCTGTCCATGGTATTCTCCAGGCAAGAACTCTAGAGTGGCTTGCCATTTCCTTCTCCGGGGGATCTTCCTGACCCAAGGACTGAACCTGTGTCTCCTGCATTTCATATTCTTTACCATCTGAGCCATCAGGGAAGCTTCCAGCTGGCACTAGTGGTAAAGAACTCGCCTGTCAGTGCAGGTGCAAGTAAGAGACTCGGGTTCCATCTTTGGGTTGGGAAGATTCCCTGGAGGGGCGGATGGCAGCCCACTCCAGTATTCTTGCCTGGAGAATCCCATGGACAGAGGAGTCTAGTGGACTATGGTCCATAGGATCGTAGAGTCAGACACGACTGAAGCAACTTGGCACGCATGCACGCACATGTTGAAAGGTCGTCTCCTGTGTTGTTGGAAGAGGGTATTTGCTATGACCAGTGCGTTCTCTTTGCTAAACTCTGGAGCCTTTGCCCTGCTTCATATTGTACTCCAAGGCCAAACTTGCCGCTGTAAGTAGGTAAGTTTATTTCACTGGGTATCTTTGTATCTGCTTTGGCAAACTCCAGGAGATGGTGAGGGACAGGGAAGCCTGGCATGCTAAACACACAGCCTACTGTGTGTATATTTACACACAGTGTTTTAAATATTAATGGTGTTTTTATACTGGAAGAATCAATGAAATCTTCTTGCCTAAAGGAGTAAAGATGGCAGCAACCTGGGGACAATGTTTCGGGGAGGGTGCTCTGGTCCATTGACTTTAAAATACAGCTAGAGACTCTCCTACATTTTAAAGAGAAAGAGGCACTGGGAAAGAGGGAAGACTGACCAGGAGAGAGAGGAGAGTCAGAAAGACACCAAGAGCCTCTCCCCTCCACAGGCAAAATGTTCACTGATTTCCTTACATATGCACCAAGAGGCAAAATCAAAACACTTTGATATTAACACTTATCAGCCAGGAAATGTCTGAACACATCAGAAAGCAAGAGTTAACCAGACAGTCTTACCTCAGTGGCTATAAGATAGATCAGCTCTCCCAGGGTTGGTAAAAGGCACTGTTTTAATTTGCTGTTTCTGAAATTTTCCCTGATTAATTCAGTTAAAAGAGTGATTGCCTGAAAAGAAGGGGAAAATGTATATTATTTCATGCATACCTCTCAGTTCCTTACCCTATATGTAACAGGAAAGACATTTCACAAAATTCATCTGATATTTTTAACAACTGGTCTACAAATGATTTTCAGTATATGGACCTTATTCCTGAGGAAAAAATAGCAACTCTCCTAGATGATGATGTCAATTTGTTGTTTTTGTTCAGGCACCAAGTCGTGTTCGACTCTTCACAACCCCATGGACTGTAGCATGTCAGGCTTCCCTGTCCCTCACCATCTCCTGCAGTTTGCCAAAGCAGATACAAACATACCCAGTGACATAAACTTAGCTACTTATAGCACCAAGTTTGGCGTTAGAGTACAAAATGAAGCAGGCAAAGGCTCACAGAGTTTTGCAAAGAGAATGCACTGGTCATAACAAACACCCTCTTGCAACAACACAAGAGACGACCTAAACAGGATGTTACCAGCTGGTCAATACCAAAATCAGATCGATTATATTATTTGCAGCCGAAGATGGAAAAGCTCTATACAGTCAGCAAAAACAAGACTAGGAGCTGACTGTGGCTCAGATCATGAACTCCTTATTGCAAAATTCAGACTTAAGCTGAAGAACATAGGGAAAACCATGAGGCCATTCAGGTATGATGTGAAAGAATGCACTGGTCATAACAAACACCCTCTTGCAACAACACAAGAGACGACCTAAACAGGATGTTACCAGCTGGTCAATACCAAAATCAGATCGATTATATTATTTGCAGCCGAAGATGGAAAAGCTCTATACAGTCAGCAAAAACAAGACTAGGAGCTGACTGTGGCTCAGATCATGAACTCCTTATTGCAAAATTCAGACTTAAGCTGAAGAACATAGGGAAAACCATGAGGCCATTCAGGTATGATGTGAATCAAATCTCTTATGATTATACAGTTGAAGTAACAAATAGTTTCAAGGGATTAGATCTGATAGAGTGCCTGAAGAACTATGGACAGAGGTTTGTGACACTCTACAGGAGGCAGGGATCAAGACCATCCCCATAGGAAAGAAATGCAAAAAAGGCAAATGGTTGTCTGAGGAGGCCTTACAAATAGCTGAGAAAAGAAGAGAAGTGAAAGGCAAAGGAGAAAAAGAAAGATATACCCATCTGAATGCAGAGTTCCAAAAAAATAGCAAGGAGAGATTAGAAAGCCTTCCTCAGTGACCACTTCAAAGCAATAGAGGAAAACAATAGAATGGGAAAGACTAGAGATATCTTCAAGAAAATTAGAGATACCAGGGCAACATTTCATGCAAAGATGGGCTCCATAAAGGACAGAAATGGTATGGACCTAACAGAAGCAGAAGATATTAAGAAGAGGTGGCAAGAAGACACAGAAGAACTATACAAAAAAGATCTTAACGACCCAGATAACCATGATGGTGTGATCACTCACCTAGAGCCAAACATCCTGGAATGTGAAGTCAAGTGGGCCTTAGGAAGAATCACTATGAACGAAGCCAGTGGAGGTGATGGAATTTCAGCTGAGCTATTTCAAATCCTAAAAGATGATGCTCTGAAAATGCTGCCCTCAATATGCCAGCAAATTTGGAAAACTCAGCAGTGGCCACAGGACTGGAAAAGATCAGTTTTCATTTCAATCCCAAAGATGGGCAATGCCAAAGAATGTTCAACTACCATACAACTGCACTCATCTCACACGCTAGCAAAGTAATGCTCAAAATCCGTCAAGCTAGGCTTCAGCAGTATGTGAACTGAGAAATTCCAGATGTACAAGCTGGATTTACAAAAGACAGAGGAACCAGAGATCAAATTGCCAACATCCACTGGATCATAGAAAACGCAGGAGAATTCCAGAAAAACATCTACTTCTGCTTCACTGACTATACTAAAATCTTTGACTGTGTGGATCACAACAAACTGTGGAAAATTCTGAAAGAAATGGGAATATCAGACCACCTGACCTGCTTCCTAAGAAAACTGTATGCAGGTCAGGAAGCAACAGTTAGAACTGGATATGGAACAGAATGGTCCCAAATTGGGAAAGGAGTACGTCAGGGCTGTATATTGTCACCCTGCTTGTTTAACTTATATGCAGAGTATATCATGAGAAACACTGGGCTGGATGAAGCACAAGCTGGAATTAAGATTGCTTGGAGAAATATCAATAACCTTAGATATGCAGATGACACCACCCTTATGGCAGAAAGCAAAGAAAACTAAAGGACCATTTGGTGAAGATGAAAGACGAGGGTGAAAAAGCTGGTTTAAAATTCAACATTCAAAAAACAAAGATCATGACATCCAGTCCCATCACTTCATGGCAAATAGATGGGGAAACAATGGAAACAGTCACAGACTTTATTTTGGGGGGCTCTAAAATCACTGCAGATGGTGACTACAGCCATGAAATTAAAAGACATTTGCTGCTTGAAAGAAAAGCTATGCCCAACCTAGACAGCATATTAAAAAGCAGAGACATTACTCTGTCTTCAAAGGTCCATATAGTCAAAGGTATGATTTTTCCAGTAGTCATGTATGGATGTGAGAGCTGGACAAAGAAGGGTTAGTGTGGAAGAACTGACACCTTCAAACTGTTGGAGAAGACCCCTGACAGTCCCTTGGACACCAAGGATATCAAACCAGTCAATCCTAAAGGAAATCAACCCTGAACATTCATTGGAAGGACTGATGCTGAAGCTCTAATACTTTGGCCACCTGATGCGAAGAACTGGCTCAATGGAATAGACCCAGATGCTTTGAAAGATTGAAGGCAGGAAGAGAAAGGGATTACAGAGGTTGAGATGGTTGGATGGAATCACTGATTCAATGGACATGAGTTTGAGCAAGCTCCAGGAGATGGTGAAGGAAAGGGAAGTCTGGCATGCTGCAGTCCATGGGGTCACAAAGAGTCAGACACAGCTGAGCAACTGAACAGAAACAACACTTAGAGCATTTATCAGTTACCAAGCACTTTCATTATATTGATAATCTTCTGCCAGGCAACTGTGGCTGTCTTCAAAGCCAGAAAACCTAGGCAGAGAGAGTGGAAGCAACTTGCCCCACACACCATCCATGCCACTTGGAGGCTTATACTGCATTAAATACTGCATTCAGTTCTTACAGTGCATTAAACATTTAAATGATTCCTTCAAAAATATGAGAGGGGCAATATTTTAACAACATTTCAGTATAATTCACTTGGAAATTCTGCAGCATATTTTTATCAGATCTAGTTAATTTCCTAGGACTCATGCAGAGAAAATCCCATGTTCCATGCCAGAATTTATACCCCAGAACACAAGGTTAATCAAATCACACTGTGACCATAAACTAGGGTTGCATGGTTTCAGAATGATACATGTAGAATGAGATGGCAGGCGGGGGGCAGGGGATGGAATGTATGTAAGGAGTATGGAAACACTGCTCTGAAACAGTGCAACTCAAAAAACATGGGGCACAAACAGGACTGTTTCTCATGGTGATTAAGACCCAGGTTTTTAAACTGAACACACATCAAAACACTATGTTGCACACCTAAAACTAATACAATGTTGTATGTCGATTATATCTCGCTTTATTCATTTAAAAGTTTAAAAACTGAAAGTGAGCAATTTAAAATTTTCAGAACAGTTTCACAGTGTAATGATACAACATCCCAGCATGTGATCACTGGTTCCACTTTGTAAACAAAGTGTGGACAGGCTGGAGCTGGACATCAGGCAGCTGCACAACACTCATGCACTCGAGGAACACTTCAAGTGGGGACAGTTTTAACTCATAACTGACCTACAGTGAGCTACATCTTCTTGTTGTTGTTTTTCTGCCATGCCGTGTGGCTTGCAGGATCTTGGTTCCCCAAACAGGGATTGATCCTGGGGCCACCGCAGTGAAAGCTCCAAGTTGTAACCATTGGACCGCCATGGAATTCCCCCAGCTGTATATGTTTCAAGTGTATAATTAGATACACTTGACATACACACATCCCATGTGAAATCACCACCGCAATGGAGATAGCAACAGCCTCAAGTGTTTGCCCAAGTTCCCTTGGTAATCCCCCCATCCCACTACCTTTCTCCCCCACCAATTTAGGTAGGGGGAGAATTCTCCCCTGTTACTAGTTTGCATTTTCTACAGTATACATCAGTTGGATCACATATCATGTATTCTTATTTGTCTGGCTTCTTTCACTTGGCATAATGCATTTGAGATTAAAGCATGCTATTTTACTTATATATAATGCATTCTTTTTTATTGCTGAGTACTCTTCCTCCATATAGACATAACATCTTATGTAACCCCACCACTTATGGCCTTACACACAGTAAGTCCCCTATATATAATGGCTTAGGAGGAAAAAGCAATCATATACAGCACATGAGCCTGTGCAGGTCATTTCCACACACAGCTTTTCTTTTCCCTTATCCTGTATTGATCATCCATTGATCATTTGTTAATATTACATTGAACCATCTGAAATTAACAATGCTCAGCCATTTTTTTTACCCTATGAAAACCACACACTTACCATAAAAGAGTGGATAAAGGCAAGTTTTCTAAAAAGAAAGGAAACGATTTTTTTAAAGGAACCTTGGAATATGAGGAAAGAAACAAGAGCATGATAGGCAAAAATACAGGTAAATTCAATAGTCTTTGCTTCTCCTATTAAGTTTTCTAAATTATCTTTGATATTTGAAGCAAATATTATAAAAATGTTGATTTGGTTCTAAATGTATTTAGAGGATGTATTTTACTCATTACTGACCAGGGGATTTTTGCATAAACTAACGCCTATGGCCAGCAATGTGCTATGTAAGTGAACACTGAAACATCTCTGGTCAATAACATTTAGGTAATAGAAGACATATCAATACACATCTAGTCAATAATATGCTAACTATATAAAACTGAGGGAGGTTAAATGGTTGATAAAGGAGGTTTTCTATACTTCACTTGAACGAGAGATATGATGATACCACTAGACTGTGATCAAATTATATATAATATAAACATAAACAATGTTTTTAAAAATCCCAAAGATGATCTAAATAAAAGAAGAGGTGTATTTTTATGTATGTGTGTGTGTATTTTATTTTCTATACAATATGATGTTTGCCATCTTAAACAAACCATTCTGGCTGGGGAGAGAATGGCCTTCCTGCTGCTGCTGCTAAGTCGCTTCAGTCGTGTCCGACTCTGTGTGACCCCACAGACCGCAGCCTACCAGGCTCCCCCGTCCCTGGGATTCTCCAGGCAAGAGCACTGGAGTGGGTTGCCATTTCCTTCTCCAATGCAGGAAAGTGAAAAGTGAAAAGGAAGTCGCTCAGTCATGTCTGACTCTTCATGACCCCATGGACTGCAGCCTGCCAGGCTCCACCATCCATGAGATTCTCCTAGAGCCAGACAATTCTTAGAGGTAGCTAAGGCCCAGGAAAGTGAAAAATGAAAGTGTTAGTCACTCTGTTATGTCCGACTCTTTGCAACCGCATGGATTATAGCCCACCAGGCTCCTTTGTCCATGGAATTCTCCAGACAAGAATACTGGAGTGGGTAGCAATTTCCTTTTCCAGGGAACCTTCCTGACCCAGGGATCGAACATGGGTCTCCCACATTGCAGGCAGATAGTTTACAGTCTAAGCCACCAAGGAAGCCCCAGGAGAGCATGTCTTCAATATGCCAACCAGCAAACACAGAACCATACCTCCTCCATCTGGTCCTTATAACTCAGAAGGCAATACTCTTCCGTCTTCGTCACCCTAGGCCAGGTACCAGGCACCTAGAGACTGTGATTATTCCCATAGGCTGCTGAAAGTATTCAGACCAACCAATTCTACGCTATTTATCCTGCCCTGCCTTTCCCATGGAAACCCCAACAAAGGCCAGCCTAAGCACTCCTGATCTTCTGCATCCAGACCTCCTGGGTTTCTCCATGTGGCTCTGTGAGCCACCTGTCTCAAGGAGTACTAAGCATAAAAAACTCTATTTTCCTGAACCTCTGCTCTTTCTCCTTGTGTGGCCAGTCCTGACTGACCATCTCATAAATCAATACAAAAAGGAGATATACTAGGTTCATAGATAGTAAGACTCACAGTGAAGGCAATTTCCCCCAAACTGATAGCCTGGTTTATCAAAGTTCCTATCAAAATCCTACCAAGACTTTTTTGTAGATATTGATTAACAAGACTATCCTACAACTCATGCGGAAAAACAGAAGTATCAGAATTGCCAAAAACAATTTTGAAAAAGGAGAATAAAGTGGTTGAAAACTGTTCCATCTGGTTTCAAGACAGTATACGGTACCAAAATCAAGACGGAGGCAATGTCAGAGAGACAGGCTCTCAGATCAATGAACCAGTACACAGAATTCAGAACTAGCGCCACATTAGTAGATTTTTGACAAATGTGCAAAGGCAGTATAATGGAGGAAAGTCCATCTTTTCAACAAATGTTGCTGGAGCAACTGGCTTTCCACTGGAAAAACAAGTAAACCTCAGCCTAAGTCTGAAAGTTTATATGAAGTATTAACTCAAAATGGATCATGGACTTAAATGTAAAACAGAAAAACAGAAGTTTATATATAAAGTCTTCAGAAACTAGGTAAAGAGTAGATCTGATACCAAAAGCAGAGAGACATTGTTGCAAAGAAGCTATACAACTGGCAAATAAGCATATGAAAAGAAGTTCAACACTACTGACATTACAGAAATTAAAACCACAATGAGCTATCACTACACCTCTATCAAAAACAGTGACAATGGCATTTGCTGCTAAGGATAAAGAGAAACTGGATGGCTCACACCATCTCTGGTGGGAATGTAAAATGGTACAGCCATGCTGGAAAACAGTTTGGCAGTTTCTCAATAAAAACACAACAAATGAACCACTAAACACGCAGCTGCCACAGGACCTAGAAACTGCACTCATCAGCATTTATCCCAGAGCAATGAGTTCTTCCATCCACACAAAACCTGTTGTTCAATTTTACAGCAGCTTTATCTGTAACTGTCAAAACTGGAAACGATCCAGGTTATCTTTCAACAGGTAAATGAATACAGAATACTATTAAGCAATAAAAAGTAACAAAAGGTGAACACATGCAACAATCAGAATGAAGAGTCAGAGAATTAAGCTTAACAAAAAAGCCAGCTCTGAAAGGTTATAGACATCTTCCAAATGAAAGAAGTACAGAAATGGAGAACAGATTAGTCAGTCACCAGGGGTGGGAAGGAAGATCATGAGATAAAGGGAAGTGGGTATGGCTATAAAGGCCAATAAGGGTGATCCTTGTGGTAATGAAGCTGTTCTGTTCATTAACTATCCAGCGTCGACATTCTGACTGTGATATTGCCTGATAGTTCTCCAAGATGTCACCATCAGGGAAAATTAAATGAAGTACCATATATACCCAGCATCTCTCTGCACTATTTCTTACAACTGCATGTGAATCTACAATTACCCCAAAATAAAATTTTAATTTTTTCAAGTTAACCTCATTCTAAATTCAAATCTCAGATCCAACTTTCTGTTTCACAAAATTCATAGCAGGGACATAGAGCTCGGCTCCATTTTATCATCCACTGGCCATTGTGTATCAGTAAACATCACAGGAAATTAAAACATTTTAATGCTGCAGACCCTTAAAGATATAAAACTGTCTGAACTGCCTCCAGCATAACAGAAACTGCTTTGAAACTCAGTGCCTTGTAGACAGACAAACATCATATGATCTATGCTAGAAAAGTCACAGCAGCCCAGCATCTCACCTGCAAAACTTGACTTTGGATACCATTTTACAATGCACAACAGATAAGTTTCCCTGCAATATTACCGTGTACATTTTCCACTCATCCTGTAAAATTTCAAGAAACTTTAATATTAAAAAGGAAAACTGTAAGAATAATCACATAAATGACAAACACCAAGCAGGAAAAAATAACGTTATTGACGTAAGTATGGCACTAAAATATGCCAATACTAAACAGAACAAAAACCATGAACGAGACTGTTTAGTTCTTCCAACTCAGAAATCCAATAGGTGGCTATTGTTCTTAAGCATGTTTCTCCTATAGTGTATAAAAATTTACCTGGTCTTTTAACAATGAAACTAAAATGGATTTTTTAATGGGATGGATATTCATGTATTATGCTACTATTGTGTGTAGTTTTTGGAAAATCTAAGGAAAATGAGAAGAATGGAAGGTGTCTTACTTCTAGGATTATTATGCTTTAAGGCGTATCTATACAATCACTGATTCTATTACCCTAAAAGAAACTATGCTTCTGCAACCACAGGCATGACTGGTTGCTTGATTACTTCAAATAACAATAATCATTTATAATTCAAATAATAATTTTATAATAACAACCAAATACAATAATAGGATTGTAATCCTATTTCTTAGGCCCGTACAGTCAAAGCTATGGTTTTTCCAGTAGTCATGTATGTGGTGATGAAACTGTATAAGAGAGCTGGACAATAAAAAAAAGAAAAAGAAAGAAACATGTCAGGGAACATTCAACTTTAAAAAAAAAACAAACGGCTAAGCGCCAAAGAACTGTTGAACTGTGGTGCTGAAGAAGACCCTTGAGAGTCCCTTGGACTGCAAGGAGATCCAACCAGTCAATCCTAAAAGAAATCAGTCCTGAATATTCATTGCAAGGACTGATGCTGAAACTAAAGTTCCAATACTTTGGCCACTTGATTCAAAGAGTTTGCTCATTGGAAAAGACCCTGAAGCTGGGTAAGATTGAAAGGAGGAGAAAGAGAAGATGGAGGATGAGCTGGTTGGATGGCATCACTGATTCAATAGACATGAGTTTGGCAAGCTCCAGGAAAATGGTGAAGGGCAGGGAAGCCTTGCATGCTGCAGTCCATGGGGTTGCAAAGAGCAGGATACAACTGAGCAACCGAACAACAAAAAAATCCTTTATCTTAAACTACTCTGAGGCCTTAAACTCAAAACTCATTTTACAACAACTTTGACAAGGGAAAGCCAGGCCTCTTTCAGCTTTATCTGAAACTATCAGATAGACATTAGGTAGGACGTACTTCAATGTCACATACCCGAACTGAGTCTCTTAGGCAGAGAGACAGAAGATGAACAAGTTCTGCAGTTATAAAACTAATATTCTGAACTCACACAGAGTTTGCTCGCTCCTGACTCTCAAAATATAGTTTTTAAATGTCCATGTTAACAGGTATACAATTAACAGCTACAAATAGAAATTGAAGTAAACTCCAGACCAAAGAGACTAGAGTGTTTTATTAGGCCAAAGGGACATTTTTTTAAAGCCCTGTATAACTGTTCCCAATGGGAGATAACAGCAGCAGACATCACAACAACATAACCTTTTAAATTAGATACTGTTCAGTATTCTTCCCTGAGGAAGTCCCAACCCCTCAAGCAGGAGCATTTCACAATCTCAAACGAAGAGAATTCCAATGGATACCACTCTGCCCAACCTTTTTCTTTCTTAGAACACCATTTTCAATGTCCCAAACACAGCTTGCTCACATAAAACATGAACCTCATAATCCTGTCTTTAATTTTATTTGTGTTAAATCTCAGACTCCGCTGGGAACTGCATTTCAGATCTGTAGACTTAAAACCAAGTTCTCTTTTCTAAAGTGTTGGTTTAAAAAGTGAGAGAGAGAGAAAACACACTAGAAACAGCTAAGAGAAGGCTCAAGAGGCAGAAACAGAAAGATGGCAAACTTATCTGAAGAGAAAAAAAAAACTGTGCTGTATCTAATAACTGGAAATATTACTGCAATGTTGCAACACTGTAAGAAGTTCTCCTTAGTGACTTCTGGATATCAAAGTGGACATAATCTTTAATCTCTAATACTCTGCATATTATTGATAATTGGGTTACTGCATTCAAATTGGCATCTAACTTCTAAAAGTAAATAGTCAGGGAGAAAAAGTCAGTACTGCTATCCTGTCACTACTCTACAAAGGTCTAAATGTAAATAAACCACCTGGAACTGGTGGAATTTTTTCTCTTAAAGATTACGCACTGTCAGTAAAAGCAAATAAATGCATAAGTAGATTTCTTTAACAGCCATCAAAAAAGTTTAGAAGCGCTTGGTACACAAACTTTATCAAGTTCCCTGATTTTTTTAATTAGATGTCAACAAACTTCAAAACTGCAAAAGAATGTGTTGCTTTTTGGCCACCACTCAAGTTCCTTTTGAGGCTTCCCTTTTTCCTTCCCTTAGAGGTTAAAGCATCCACCCGGAATGCGGGAGACCTAGGGTTCAATCTCTGGGTCGGGAAGGTCCCCTGGAGAAGGAAAATGGCAACCTACTCCAGTACTCTTGCCTGGAGAAACCCATGGAGGGCGGAGCCTGGTAGGCTGCAGTCCATGGGGTCGCAAAGAGCCGGACATGACTGAATGACCACTTTCAAGTTCCTTTTGAAGAAAATACCGCTCCTGTACTGTGCTTGTCTGTGCAATGACAAAGCAGGTCCTCCAAACATGGAAACTGTAAGGGCCCTGGCTCCCTTCAGAAACATCTTCCCTCCTAGTCTGGTTCAATTAAAGCTAAATCAGAAATACAGACATGGATGTAGAAAACAAGCTTATGGTTACCAGGGGATCAGGGGTAGGGAAAGTTATAAATTGGCAGACTGGGATTGACATATACATACTACATCACCCTTATGGCAGAAAGTGAAGAGGAACTAAAAAGCCTCTTGATGAAAGTGAAAGAGGAGAGTGAAAAGTTGGCTTAAAGCTCAACATTCAGAAAACGAAGATCATGGCATCTGGTCCCATCACTTCATGGCAAATAGACGGGCAAACAGTGGAAACAGTGTCAGACTTTATTTTTTGGGCTCCAAAATCACTGCAGGTGGTGACTGCAGCCATAAAATTAAAAGTCGCTTACTCCTTGGAAGGAAAGTTATGACCAACCTAGACAGTATATTCAAAAGCAGAGACATTACTTTGCCAACAAAGGTCCTTGGTTTTTCCTGTGGTCATGTATGGATGTGAGAGTTGGACTGTGAAGAAGGCTGAGTGCTGAAGAATTGATGATTTTGAACTGTGGTGTTGGAGAAGACTCCTGAGAGTCCCTTGGACTGCAAGGAGATCCAACCAGTCCATTCTGAAGATTGGTCCTGTGTGTTCTTTGGAAGGACTGATGCTAAAGCTGAAACTCTAGTACTTTGGCCACCTCATGCGAAGAGTTGACTCACTGGAAAAGACTCTGATGCTGGGAGGGATTGGAGGCAGGAGGAGAAGGGGACGACCGAGTATGAGATGGCTGGATGGCATCACGGACTCGATGGACGTGAGTCTGAGTGAACTCCAGGAGTTGGTGATGGACAGGGAGGCCCTGCGTGCTGCGATTCATGGGGTCGCAAAGAGTTGAACACAACTGAGCGACTGAACTGAACTGATACATAAAACAGATAACTAATAAGAAACTATTGTATACCACAAGAAATTCTACTCAATACTCTGTAATGACCTGTATGGAAAAGGAATCTTTACAAAAGTGGATATACGTGTGTGTATAACTGATTCACTTTACTATACATCGGAAAACTAACACAGCATTGTAAATCTACTTCAATAAAAATGTTTAAAAAATAAACTACATCACTAGCAGATTTCTTTTTGTTCTTTATATCTTATCAGATAATAAAATTTTGTGTTAATTACCTCAAAATCAGAGGTCTTTTAAAAATAACAAATCAGAGTTTTGTTCAAAATTAACAACAACAACAAAAAAAAGACGAGGCCACAACCTAAACAGGCAGCGAGGCTCCTGCTCAGAAACCTGAACCTCGAGTGGAGTGACAGAGGATAAACCAAGAGCGGAAGGTGACTAGCAGTGGCTCCAAGCAAGGCTCCAAGAGGGCCCTGCTCCAAAGGCCCTCGGGAGCCGCCAGGCCCTGACTGCTCTAATCCTTCTCTTGGAGTCTCTGACCTTGCTCACTTCCCCTAATCGATACCCTTTATGATCAAGTCAGGCCGTCAACCTGCAGAAGCGGTAAACAGTACTGGTGCCATGTAGTTCCTCTCCCTTCCTGGACACATGAAAATATTTCCCAGCTCCCCTGAAGTTGGATGGGACCATGTGACTAACTCTAACCACTTGGCTGAAAGTAGAAATGATGGGTGTACATGTGTGCGTACTAAATCGTTTCAGTTGTGTCCAACTTTTTTCAACCCTGTGGACTGTAGCCTGCCAGGATCCTCTGTCCATGGAATTCTCTAGGCAAGAAGACTGGAGTGGGTTGCCATGCCTTCCTCCAGGGGATCTTTCTGACCCAGGAATCCATAGGCAATTTTCTCTACTCTATCCCCATGCCCCAGGAAACGTGAGCACACCTGCTGGATGGAGGTGAACTGCAAGCGCCCGCGGTCTGACGTCAGCTGCCCTCAGAGCACCCAGGCCAACAGCAAGAGAGTTCCAAAGCCTCGGAGGTTTTGATTGCCATTACCACAGTATCAGCTAGGCATACCCCAACTAAGGCAGAAATCTAATCATCCAATTCAGACAGACCACTTCAGCCACACATAGTAATGACAAAGTTTTTGTACCTTAAAATAATTACTGACAAAACAAGACAGTCAGTAAACAACTGCACCCATATCTTAGGGGAGAAGAAGATCATTTGTGTTGCAGCTAAGATGTGCCATCAACACTTGTATCACGGATCTGACACCAGAGTTGTGAAGCACCATTCAGAAAAGCTGTGAATGAGAAGTATACTGATAAATCCTGCCCTTCAGGTTAGGAAATTGGGTGTCAAATTGCCATAAATCTGTAATAAGTCTGCAGTTTGAAACCAGATTAATCATTAAAATTCTTTTGCCCGTCTCTGGCAGATGGCAGACAAGATGTCCTAAATATTCCTCCCACTGAAAATAATTTTAAAATGCTAGATAAAATATTTTTTAATGTCTTTATAAACTGCACAGCTGAACTGGCAGTTATGGAAATCTCAAAGACTGAAACTTGGAAAATATACCAGCGGAGAGAAAACAGGAAAATAAGAAAATAGCTAAGCATTCAAGATACTTTAACCCTGCAGGCATGCAATCAATCTTTGTGACCTTGAAATGACCTTCTGAAATGGAACAAGTGACAAACTCCAGGGCTTGCCCAGAGTGTGGTATCACTCAGGAGACCATTCACATTAAGTTGGGACCCCAATGATGTATGAGTAAGAAATGAACCAAACTGCAAGAGAGGGCAGTAAGGAATTTTGAGACCTTGGCACTGAATAAGCAAAGGGAAAAAATAATCTTCCCTGAGAATCAAACCAGGCCTCGAAAGCAGGTGTCCAGGTCACACTGACAATGCTTCTTGCCAAGGAGTCCAGAGATTCAAACACTTGGGAGTTTGCTAGTCTGACAATTAAAACATGGCCTTATGGTGGCCTATAATTAATGAGGTCAAAATGCTAGGATTTTGCCAGCAAACAGCAAGTGAAATTTGTTCAATCACGTCTGACTCTTTGCAACCCCGTGGACTATAGCCCACCAGGCTCCTCTGTCCATGGAATTCTGCAAGCAAGAAGACTGGAGTGGGTTGCCATGCCCTTCTCCAGGGGCTCTTCCCAACCCAGGGATCAAATCCAAGTTTCCCACACTCCAGGCGGATTCTTTACCATCTGAGCCACCAGGGAAGTCCAAGAATACTGGAGTGGGTAGCCTAACCCTTCTCCAGGGGATCTTCCTGACCCAGGAATCGAACCCAGGCCTCCTGCATCGGAGGCGTTTTCTTCACCAGCTGAGCATACAGGGAAGCGCATACAGCAGAGTAGGGGCTCTCAGATCTGAACATGCATCAGAATCACTGAAGAACCTGTAAAAACACGGAATGCTGGGCCATGCCCTAAGAATTTGCAGCTCCAACAAGTTGCCAAGCAATGCTGATAGCTAAACCATGCTCTGAGAATTACTACTGTGGAACTCTAGTGCCTGCACACTGAAATCACCTGTGAAGCTCTAAAAACTACAGCTTTCTGCATCCAACTCCAGAGATTCTGGTTTAACTGGTCTGGGGCATGGCCTGGACATCAGAATTTTTAAAGCCCCTTGGAATTCTAACGTGCTACCCAAGTTGAAAACCACTGCTGCAGAGGACAGAGTCAGGAAAAGCTCAGGGAGTGGTTCTGGAAAAGCTGGAGTGGTTCTGCAAAGGGCAACCTAACCTGCCCAGCCACCCGCTAAACCACCCCTCCAGGGAGGATTTGAGAAACAAGCCTTGTGAGGGGGGCACCAGCACCCCTGAGCAGCCTTGCAGTGGAACTCTTGACAGGTCAGAGCCGACAGTGAGAAACACTGACCACGGAGCTCAGTTCTCTGATCCCAGAGGGAACAACGGAATTTAGGGACAGCAAAGACCAACGGCAGCTACACAAATGCCAGTGAGCCATGGGGCATTTTGGTGATTGGAGTATTCTGACCCACTAGAGTCTAAGACAGTGGTAAACTGACCATCAAATCAGCCTCCTAAGCTTGGGCTTCCCAGGTAGCTCAGCAGTAAAAACAACAACAACAACAACAACAACACTGCCTGCCAATGCAGGAGACACAGGTTCATTCCTGAGTCAGGAAGATCCCCTTGAGGAGGAACTGGCAACCTCTCCAGTTTTCTTGCCTGGGAAATCCCTGGTGGACTACAGTCCATGGGGTTGCAGAAGAGTCAGGCACAACTTAGCAACTGAACAACAAACACTGATGCTTGACACAGAATAAGAAAATTCCTAGGCCTACTGGGCAGAGACCCAACAGAAGTCCCTGTATCAAGGACTCACAGCCTCTTATCCAGATCCCACAGCCAAGCTGGGTCACAGACCCAGAGCTCCTTGACTAAGCTGAAGGTCCCCTAGAAAGAGACCCCTACAAACTGGCCACAGATAAACGATGTCAATCTGTCTGAACCCTTTCATTCCCCAGAGGGTCCACAGCCATTGAGCACGTGACTGAGCACTGGGCAAAGGAAAACACCCAGACTCTCTGACCGGATTAGGTACTGTTTCTGAATGAGGTCTGATCTCTGGAGACCTAAGCTGCCACTACAGTCCACGAGTCAGAGCAAGAGCTCGTTAAGGGTCGGAGGCTAGCATGGAGTCTTAGCCAAATCCACCTGACATCGGTCCCGTGATCCCAGGCACCCAGCCCTGGTTACCTTCCCAGCCCGGGAACATATAGTGACCACAGATACCAAGTAATTAGTAGGATGCTCACAGCAGATCCCTATGTAGAGCAGGAAGGACCAAAGCAGAAGGCCATCTACTCCTCCTGTCCACTCAATGACAGTCAACCCAAAGCAAATCATGTCCATGGAGACGGATGATTAGGATCACTGCCGCAGAAGATGAGGAAGGAGCCGAGGCACGGATTTCTACCAACGTGCCCACTGAACTTGTCTGTCGGCCCAGTGCAGAAGCCACATGGATCGTGGAGAGTGACTACTGGTTTTACAGATTTAATCAGATGATGATGCCAACTGTAGCTGCAGAGTCAGTTTCAGATGTGGCATCTTTCCAGAAGCAAATCAACACAGCTCCTGACACCTGGTATGGCTCTCTTTTTTATTGCATCATTTAAAAAAAAAAAAAATCAGAAGTAGTTTCTACTTGCTTAATTGCCCCTGCATAAGTCAAGGCACCCATTCTGTAACAATACAGACTCTAACCATCTTGATACTCTGCAGGACACCATGCTGCTCTGTTACACCGAGGACGTGATGCTAACTGGATCTGGTGAGCAGCACTCTGAATGTGCATGCCAGAGGGTAGGAGATAAAGCCTTCAAAAAGTTCACGGTCTATTAACACTGCTCAAGTTCCCAGGAGCCCTCTTGAAGCATATGATCACGTTCCTTCTAAAGTGAGAGGGAACTTGCTGTCCCTGGCACTACTCACCAAGATTAGGAGGTCCCACTACTCGTGGGCCTGTCTGGATTTAGGGGTGCCAACCCACTTAGTGATCAATGACAAGCCTGACAGTTTTGAGAGAGGCCCAAGAAAGAATTCTGCAGCAGGTCCAAGCTGGGCTGCCAGATGCAGCACAGGCTGTCAGAACAGTCTGTGGCAGAAAGGAACACTACAAAAAGCCTGTGGCAGAGAAAGATCCCAGACCCCTCAGATTTTGGAATAAAGTCTTACCCTACCCTCTGCCAACTACCAATCTCCATTTGAAAAGCAGCACCTGGCTCCTTACTGGGCCCTGGCTGAGACTTAACGCCCATCTCTGGAAGACTATGGTACCTGATCTGGCCATCATGAATCAGAGGCCACCATAAAATTGGTTATGCATAATAGCACTTTAAAACTGAAATGGTATGCATGAGTCCAAGCCACACAGACTCCCTTACTCACATCTGACAGGCAGGTGGCTCAGACTCCCTGGTACCTGCTGTCACCACTCAGCACCTCTCCCTTCCTCAGCCCGCCCCCGTGACTCCCTATCAAGTTTTATGTTTCCTCCTATGCAGGAGGAAAAGCACAGACAGACCTGGTGCACACGTGGGTCTCCACAGCCCACCAGCACCAGCAGAGAGCAGAAGGCCACTTTGCTGCAACCCCATCCATAGTGGGCAGGACTGTTTATGGTAAATGCACTCCCTGCTGGAGAGAGACAGATGCAGCGATGCACTACCACCAACCCAGGAGCAGTCAAGCTATCGGGGCTTACTTGATAGCTCAGTTGGTAACAAATTCACCTGCAATGCAAGAGACCCTGGTTCAATTCCTGGGTCAGAAAGATCCACTGGAGAAGGGACGGGCTACCCACTCCAGTATTCTTCGACTTCCCTTGTGGCTCAGCTAGTGAAGAATCCACCCGCAATGTGGGAGACCTGGGTTTGATCCCTGGGTTGGGAAGATCCCCTGGAGAAGGGAAACGCTACTCACTCCAGTATTCTGGCCTGGAGAATTCCATGGACTGTATGGTTTATGGGGTCTCAAAGAGTCAGACACAACTGAGCGACTTTCAACAGGCTTGCCAGGGGGCCAAAAACTTGAAAAGAAAACCACTGTACTAAAAATAAATTTTTTTAAAAAGTCTGGAGGGAACAGGTACAGACAGGCTCCTGGAATGGGAACAGAGTGGAGACATTCATGACCCATTCACATAAATGGCCGCAAGAGGGCCTTACCCAATAGCTGGAGGATCAGACCTATCCTGGGGATGCCAGGCAGCATCCTTCACCAGCATGGGTCCTCACTCAACAAGGTTGTGTACAAAGAACATGGAGGCAAGGATGGAGGCAGCACAGGGACTCAACAACACAGACTTTCACTCACCGAGGCTAACCTGACTACTGCCATGGTTGAGGGGCCATGTGCCATGAACAGAGGCCAACACAGCCATGAGAGAGCTCTGGTCCCTGGAGGGCCCAGCCTGCAAGCTGGCAGCAGACTGATTACACTGGGAGCCTCTGACCATGGAGGGGACCACACTGTGCCCTCACTGGGAGAGAGGCCCTTGCAGGGAGGGGTCAGTCTTTCCTGTGCCGGCACTTGTGCCCACTCCACTATCCATGGTCCTGCCCCTTTCCACCAGTCTCCCAATCGCAGCTCCTTCAGGTTTCCAGGAACCACGTCCATCCCAACCCACTTACTCTTTTTTTTTATTCTGGGGGCCAAAGTTCAGTTGCTCAGTCGTGTCTGACTCTTTGCGACCCCATGGACAGCAGCACGCCAGTCTTCCTGTACAGCACCAATTCCCGGAGCTTACTCAAACTCATGTCCATTGAGTCGGTGATGCCATCCAACCATCTCATCCTCTGTTGTCCCCTTCTCCTCTCGCCTTGTGGTCTTTCCAAGAATCAGGGTTTTTCTAATCAGTCAGTTCTTCACATCAGGTGGCCAAAGTATTGGAATTTCAGCTTCAGCATCAATCCTTCCAATGAATATTCAGGACCGATCTCCTTTAGAATGGACTGGTTGGATCCCGCAGTCCAAGGTACTCTCAGCTCTTCTCCAACACCACAGTTCAAAAGCATCAATTCTTCGGCGCTCAGCTTTATGGTCCAACTCTCACATCCAAACATGACTACTGGAAAAACCATAGCCTAGACTAGACGAACCTTTGTTGGCAAAGTAACATCTCTGTTTTTTAATATGCCGTCTAGGTTGGGCATAGCTTTTCTTCCAAGAAGCAAGTGTCTTTTAATTTCATGGCTGCAGTCACCATCTGCAGTGATTTTGGAGCCCAGAAAAATTAAGTCTCTCACTATTTTCATTGTTTCTCCATCTATTTGCCATGAAGTGATGGGACCAGATGTCATGACCTTAGTTTTCTGAATGTTGAGCTTTAAGCCAACTTTTTCACTCTCCTCTTTCCTCAAGAGGCTTTTTAGTTCCTCGTCACTTTCTGCCATAAGGATGGTGTCATCTGCCTATCTGAGGTTATTGATATTTCTCCCGGCAATCTTGATTCCAGTTTCTGTTTCATCCAACCTGGTATTTCACATGATGTACTCTGCATAGAAGTTAAATAAGCAGGGTGACAATATACAGCCTTGACAGACTCCTTTTCCTATTTGGAACCAGTCTGTTGTTCCATGTCCAGTTCTAACTGTTGCTTCCTGCCCTGCATACAGATTTCTCAAGAGGCAGGTCAGGTGGTCTGGTATTCCCATCTCTTTCAGAATTTTCCACAGTTTGTTGTGATCTACATAGTCAAAGGCTTTGGCATAGTCAATAAAGCAGAAGTAGATGTTTTTCTGGAACTCTCTTGCTTTTTCGATGATCCAGTGGATGTTGGCAATTTGATCTCTGGTTCCTCTGCCTTTTCTAAATCCAGCTTCAGGGCCAAAAGGTGAGAACAATTCTATTACCAACCCTGGAAATGGCATCATCCATTGTACTCATCATGCTTTTGCAAATAAACCATGATTGAATTATCCTAATTTGAATGAGCCACCAGTTAGAGAATGAGTGACAGTTACTTTTGAAAATCTTTGCTTTCTAGTTTTTTAAACTGCTTTGTGAAACCAATTAATATGGAAAATGTCAGGGACTTCCCCGGTGGTCCAGCAGCTAAGACTCCATGCTCCCAATGTAGGGGTCCTGGGCTCGATCTCTGGTCAGGGAAGTAGATCCCACAGGCCGCAACCAAGACCCGGTGAAGCCAAATAAATAATTTTTGAAAACGTGACAGGTCCACCCCAATCGCTGGATTCATCCTCTCCTCCTTGGAAAAGAATACCAGAACACCAATATTGTACACTTAAACCAATGAATAAGTTGTCAGGTTTCACTTTGAGCAACAGCCTTTTCGGCCTTCACAAACTAATGGTTTTATAGTTTTCAGTTAGTTTTACTCATTTTTTAAAAAAAGGAAAAACTGTTCGAGTCATCAGGGACATTGGATCCACATGTCATCTCAGCATCAGAGCCCCTGAAGCCCACTTTCTCGGTCAAGCAATGACGTACATGGATGGCAATGATGTGGCAGCAGCTAAGGGGGTCGGTGCCAAGTCAACACCGAGACTCTACCCACCATGAAGAGAACAGGAGACATACGGATGGCTAACACAAACAACTAATCTCAAAGATATACAAGCAACTTATGCAGCTCAACTCCAGAAAAATAAACGATCCAATCAAAAAATGGGCCAAAGAATTAAATAGGCATTTCTCCAAAGAAGACATACAGATGGCTAACAAACACATGAAAAGATGTTCAACATCACTCATTATCAGAGAAATGCAAATCAAGACCACAATGAGGTACCACTTCACACCAGTCAGAATGGCTGCGATCCAAAAATCTACAAGCAATAAATGCTGGAGAGGATGTGGAGAAAAGGGAACCCTCTTACACTGTTCGTGGGAATGCAAACTAGTGCAGCCATTATGGTGCCAATTTTAAGAACGGTTTTTATTTAAAACATCACACTCTCCACCTCCAGTCCAGTGCTTGTAAAGTTCAGTGTTAACTTCCTTTCCCTGTGTACACATTTGATGTTCAGGTATCAAGAATGCCCAGTTATTTACGTAAGAAGAGGTGTTTTTGCAGATATTAGGGTAAAACAGAATACCATTCTGCCATTTCCTTGCTTCAAAGGTCCCCAGATTAAAACCTGCCTCATTTACTGAAGCAAACATTTTTATGGTAACACATTTTCTGATGCTCATAGCCATCAGTATCCCTCTGAAGCTGCTCTGTGTATCTTCTGCCCCCTGAATGTCCCTCTGCATGGGAAATAGACACTGTCTGGGCCAAGCAGGCCCATGAAAACCAGGCAAACAGTTACTGCTGAGCGATTTCATCTTTATGGGATCTGTGTCTCCAACTGCCTTTATGTCCAGACCTTGCTGGCTCCTCTGAATTATGCCTTTAGCAAGAAGAAGGATGCTATTATGGCCACCATGTCATTATCTAGAGCTCAAAAGTTTGGTTAGAATTGTTCCACTTTTATTTCCTGTATCACAGAACCTGGGTCTCTGTTAACCCAGGCCTCCCCGTGTCGGTGCTGCTGTGTGTTGGCATCACTGCTCTGCTTCGGTAATGAGAATCCTGGAGGAACCCAGCTCTGCACACCTCTGGGGAAGGGGAGGGGAGAAGTCAGGTCAGGCTGTGATACATGACCAAATGCCAGGTGGGACCGATCAGGACAATCGATGGATGTGAAGTGGTGGGGAGAAAACAGAGGGACCTGGCAGTGTTTGAGACTGGCCTCCATTGCTTTCCAGACTGCTGACTCACAACCAGGAACTCCCAGGAAAACAGCGATACAGGATGGCACCTTCCCAGGGGGGCGTGCGGGAGAACTTACCCCTCACCCTGAAAGGCTGTCTTGTCCCAGATTCACATGGGGAAACTGAAATTTTCCGTGCAGCCAGCACACCTAGGTTAAAATACCACAGGGCCAGAATTCCTTCCTGAAACAAATACCAAGATAGAGTTTAGAATTCAGAATTGGATTCGATTCCTTTTGAGAGTCATAGGTACAACCCTGTTACCTTGTCATCCAGGGCATGCAAACCACTGATGACTCCAATGAATTGATTTGCCTGACTGATAACAAATGAGGGAGTTTTCTGGCAGGGCTCTCTTTTTTTCGTCTTCAAACATTTTGTTCTTCTTCCTAAGAAGTGCCCTTGGTTAACATCCAGGTGGCAGATTAAATTCTGCCTGGGAGGGTAAAAGACCTGCTTCTGTTACCAAGGGGTCTGGGGAAAAAAATGAAGTACCTTGAATACAATACCTTGCATTCAATTAATAGTAACAAGACACACGTGGGCCTGAGTGGGAAACACTGCCCTTGGAGCACACACGTTACTTGACCAGCTATACGGTTGCTTCTCGGCTCAGGGAGAGATCTCATCTTTTTTTCTGGAGACCACCCCATATGGGCAGAGACCAAGTATAAAATGTTATATTTCTAGAAGGAAGACTTTGCCTTTCCTCCTTGTCCTCCCCCACCCCAACTGTGCAGAGTAATATCTCAACCCACTTCCTGATTCTTGAGCGCTTTTAGTGGATATAAAAACGTGGCTTTTACCATGTCATCTGGGAGTGTGTTCCTTGAGGTTCTCGTGGATAAGCCAGGAGCCCAAGACCAAGTTAAGGTCTGGCTGCAGGCAGCGTCACTCCTGGACCTGTCTCACCTGGGAGTGGCAGTTGTTTCTAGGTGGAAACTGATCTGGGAAGCCTGGGGATGCTGGTTTCTGAGCCCCAGGCAGGATCTCTAGCTGGGGTGGTTTTTGTTTATTTGTTTTTGGCTGTGCTGCTTGCAAAATCTTTGTTCCCTGATCAGGGACTAAACCCTGGTCATGGCAGTGAGAGTAAGCTGACTCTAGTGCCAGGCTCTTACTTCTTTGTTGGAGTCATGACATCTGTGTTGGATGGATTTACATCAATGGAACATGTCTAGATTAGAAACGATGCTAGATACAGTTGTAAAGTGCAACTTGGAGTCTGTGTGTTGAAATTTTCTCGTATGTTCATCGTTACTTTCTGTTGTTGGGATTTAGAACAAAATCTTTTTCACCTGGAATGAAAATGGCACTGGCCTGCTCACATCTCTCCCAAGCTAATACTTCCCCAGAATCCTGACTCTCCGCATCTTCATCTTAAACCACTTGCTCTGATCTGCTTTAGTTTTAATTTGAAGGCTGTCTTTGACTGTGAGTAGATGCTTCCTGCCAGATAATAGAGAATGTGGTTTTGAAGAACTGATCATATTTCTTTTCCTACTTTCAGCCATTCGTAGAGCTCAGTGGAGGTAGAAAGAAAAAGGAATTTTGAAAGAATAAAATGAATAATGTATGTCTGTATTGTGTGTTTTTCTATAAGCTGTACACCAGTGATACTGGTAGATGCTACTGTAGGAAAAATATGGCTTTATGGGAAAAACACCTTATTTACACCAGTGACTCTCAAAATGTGACCCAGATCCAGCAGGGATAGTGGAAAAATGAATTTTTGGGTCTATCTTTAGAACTACTGAACCAAAAACTCAGGGGTAGGGGCCCCAAATCTATATTTTAACAAATCTACAGGTAAGTCTGATGCATAATTAAATTTGGAAAATGCTGATTTAGACCATAAGATGAGTAAATGCAGGTAAATGCATTTTTTCATATATGAAGTTGAACAATACTGTATATAACTTCTAAGCAACTGGAGAGAACAATTCAACCTGGCATGAAATGAATTACTAGATATTATGGAATTAATGTTTTGCATATCTGAAATCACTGGACACAGATTCTTCTAATAATAAAGCAGCAGGCATCTGGGTTCAGATTGGTGGTTGGAGTAAAGGTGTCTGACCAGAGCAGAGGGTTATTATCTAGCATTTGAAGAATGAATCATCTTAATCATGGGTGAAACATTTGACTTATGTGTCAAAAAGAAAGATATGAAACTGAGTGGTTATATTTTTTTCTGCCAAAATTTAAAAATGCTAGTTCTGTGTTGAAAGCACTTTTTCACACATGTGCAGCTCTTTTTAGCAATGACTTGTAGGCATGGCTCAGAAGTACTCAAAAAACAAACTGCCAGGATCCAGAAATTCCTTGTCACATTTCATTGCGAGCTTTCTATAAAGCTCTCTGGGATCAGTTACTAGATTAATTGTTCAACAAACCTAAGATGTGATATCACCAAATTCAGCTTTTGACAGACAGGATAAGATGGATGTTGTGTAAGGAAGAAATGTAATTTGCATATATTTGAGTACACTTATGAAATAACTTCAATTTATGCCTTGAATGGCATATATGCTGAAATTCTAATCTTACCTCATTCCCCTCCTCCCACCCATTGCAAAAAGAAAAACAAAAGCCAGGATGAATATTAACTATGATTATTCACTATATTTAAAACCTCTACAACTTGGCAAGAATGTATGCTAAACTGTGGCTCAGTAAAAAGTTAATGGGACGCCTGGGTGTACTTTACTAAGAAAATAAACGTCCTGAGTGCAGCAGTAAGCTATCTGAAAGATTTTGCTGAGGTTTATTATCCTGCCTTGTATTTTGAAATGAACCACAAAGTTCAATGTGAAATCAATCCTGAGGCATGGCATAATTTATCTCGTGCACTTTGCTAATCTCTGCTTGTCCACAGGCTTAGTTCCTGACTTTTCCAACATCTCTGCACTGCCTAAAACTCTAGATGATGATGCAAGGAATATGCGGCATTTTATTTATCAGAGAAAACTTGGCTGAATCGACCGGATTCCTGCAGTTGGACTGTAATACACAGCTGGATAATTGGAAAACTTTCAAAGATCCATTGGGTTGTTTTCATACACAGTTCTGGTGTCAGATAGATGGAGTGTGTCTCTGTGTGTGTGCGCACACGCATGTGTGTGTGTTGAGCAGCCACTGCAGAAAATCAAAATAAATAAGACATTAATTAGTACAAGATGACACAAAATCCATGAAGGCAGTGTCCCATCTACTTCAAAATACTTGATCAAAATGGGTCAGAATAGTTGGATAATTATCTATTAATGGCATAACCATCCTATTTTGAAAAGATGAAAATAAATCTTGGAAAGAGCAACATTACCAACTCTAATTTCCTATTTCTGTCCCCTCTGCCCCAGATCTGACTATCTTCATGATCAATTAGGTAAAGCTCTAAGGCTACACTTATTATATTTATTGCAGGTTGAATGTTACTCCTATTTTATATACTACAGCTCAAAACTGTCTGTATGTTACAATATTATTACCCTGCCCTCCCTCCTTTTTAAATAGAGATATTTAGGCTTTTTTTTTTTTTTTAACCTGAATGCTTAAAATAAGTTCACATTTGCTGTTTGAGAAACATAGAGTCTCAAACCCTAACACGCACGTTTAGGACTAAGCTACAAATGTCAGAAGCCACAGATTTAGGAAAACGTAATAAGCAGCTCTCCAGGTCTTTTTGGAGGTAAATACAAACCATATACCTGTAAAAGTGCGCTCTCCCTTCAAGGGCAGGACCAGCACTTTGCTTTGGGAAGTGGCAAAGCCATCTGGAAACTTCATGGCTTCTCAGTGTATGCAAGGCCACCTGAAGGCATGTGTGGGGACAGTGACTTTGTAGGTGCTGGCCACGCTGGGAACACACTTCCTAGAAAGAGGGTGTGTGGTGGTACCCCCTGGGGTCATCCAGGTTGTTTAGGAAGAAGTGCAAGCTTCAGGATCCACTCCCTGCTCGCCTCACCATTCAGGGCCATGAGGTGTCCCCTTGTGCATGAAATCACAGCCTGGGAGTTTACAGAAATCAACACATTCCAAAAAAACTGCTGAGAGGGTTTCTCTGGTGATACCAGCAGGTTTGGGATGCTGTAAGAAGGTTCTTCCCTCTAACTCATCCCAACCTCTCCCAAATAAATAAATCCCAGGACAGGGAAAACAGATGCATCAGCAGTTGTGCACTGCTAGACAGCCAGCCCAGTTAGAAGCATGTTCTCAGTTAGCAGTTTAAGATACAATGTGCATGGCTGAGACCTGGCAGAAAGATGCCCGGGGCTCATTTCATAAAGGAACCCCGCCCAGTTCCTAGGTCAGCAATCATGGTGCATGAAACATGGAAACAACCTGTCCCAGAATTTCCTCTCTGAGACATTTAGCCTGGAACTATGGTTTCTCAAGATTTCACAGCAAATGTGTAAAAAAAAAAAAAAAATCAGGCTTTGGATCAAATGTCTTTGCTTAAGACTAAGACTAAAACTAATCAAGACCAGTGTGACAGAATATTTAACATAAAAGCATCTGATGCTTTGTAAGCACCAATCCACATTATGATAATACCCTGTCCATGTCTATCATGTATTTATAAAAAGCACCAATATAGCAGTAAAACACTTTTAGACGTAAACACTCAAAGCTAAGTTCCTAGTATTTTCCCACCACCGGGGAAGAGATTTTTAAAAATAAATTTGGAACTGTGAATTACCAGCTATTTTTCTTCTGATTTCCTATAAAATAATTATATTGAGGTTCAAGTGGAAACTTGGCTTGTTTGCTCCTCTTGGTCTACTTTTAGATCCTGGTAATGATTTTTGTTTGTTTGGCTGCACCTCACGGCATGCAGGATCTTAGTTCCCCAGCCAGGGATGGAACCCCCAGCCCCAGCAGTAGAAGCATGGGGTCTTAACCACTGGACTGCCAGTGAAGTCCCCTGATAATGATTTCTTGAGAGTCACGCAGAATATGGCTTATTATGTATTACTTTCTTTCTTTCTTAAGGAACTACCTTGGGGAAGTCTTAATTTTCACAACTGAAATTACTAAATTCAGACAGGAGGGTGACTTGAGCCCTGCTGGACATCACTGTCAACTCTGGAATGCTCTTCCTGTTATGTCCAGCTGAAAGAATTCCTAACACACTACAGAATGACAGGCCTAGAGTCCCTTCAAGATTCAGAAGGGACCCACGATTTGTCACTTCATACCTGCAATCTGCCAGACACTGACCAGATTCCCAGAGGCGTCAACTGAGAAACAGTAAACATTCCATGACACCATCTTTTCACCTTCCCTGTGTCCTCCTCACTCCAGGGAGAAAGTAAAGAGGAAACTGCTCAAGGAAAGATACAGAACAGAGAAGTTTATTTTACACTATCCGTCCAAGAAAACAATCTCCGTAAAACCAGTGCAAAATGTGTAACAGAATCCATAGGTGTGTCTCAGCTCCGAAAGCCCGAAGTGGTGATTCCCTCTCCCGCTCCTCCGGCAAGCAGATGCCCCTCGGCCAAGGCCGGCCTCGGTGGGCACCATCGACAGAAACATTCAACCCATTCGTAGCAGGTTATTTTTACAGTTCATACCAGAGTGTGTACAGGGGAAGGGGAAAACCACACCGAATGAATAGGTGATCAGTGCTTAAAGTAAATACATGGGGCAGCACGGGGCGAGAATCCACAGTTTCAATAAATACAAGTGAACAAGCATGGGTGGGCCTCAACTCGGTGGAGTTGTCTGCGGAGTAATTCAGCATCGGACAGAACCTAGCAGAGCTCTGAGCAGCCATTGGTAACAGCATCCATAGTAAGACGCCCTTGAGTGAGCTGCATCCAACACGTTCTGCGTTTCCAAGGTGTCAGGTCTGTTGCTCCTTCCTGGGTCCCCTCCCCACCCCCTGGGGAAGGGAGCCCGGCGCTGGGGCAGCTGGGCGTGGCGACTGGGAGGAGATGCTGGCCCTCGAGCCAGCAGTCAGGGTCCAGTGTACTCAGTACGAGGGGCGGTGTCTGTGCAAAGTGCGCTTCTCCACTTCCCAACCAGTGTCTGCAACTCCTGCCTCCGGGTCACACTCCCTGCCCCGCCAAACACCAAACCAGGAACAGTCTCAGAGTCTCAGGCGGGAGGCACCTGCGGTGCCGGCTGCCTGGTGCTCAGGATGGAGAGGTTACCGGGGCAGGCAGGCTTCAACTATTGCTTGAGAGGCTAGAAAGACCTGGGGAGAGAGTGATGGTCAGAATGGACAGGCGGGCAGCTGTCTTCTTCCTAGAAAACCCAGGGCCTCAGGGCAGGCCCCCGGGCGTGACAAGAAGGAGTTTGTCCAGGGGCGGGCCTCTCCAGCCGCTCCTCTGATGGGCGCTAAATCCACACAAGCTCCAACGCACCTGGGACTCGACCCCAGAGGACGCAGCGGGGACGCCCAGAGGATCAGCGAGGATCCAGAGCCCGCTGAGAGAAGATGCGAGGAAAAAAGTCTCCATCTCGGGAAGGAAAAGAAGAAAAAAGGGAAGTCCCCGAAACCAAACAACCCCCAGACTCAGGAACCTAGAAATCAGCCCCAACATAAGGAAAATCCGAAACGCTCCCTGTCACGCGTGGACCCTCTCCTGTCTCTTCTCCACCGTCTCGGCTCATACATTAGGCCGATCTTCCATCCAATAACTTAAAAAAGGAGGAGGGGTATATGCTAAGTTTGCCTGGCTCGGGCCAGTTAGCAGCCAGTTTTTCTAGAATCTCAGTCACTGTTCAAAAATGGGGCTTGAAAATTCACGCGGAGGTCGGGAGTCTTCACGTTGAGGAGGGCAGAGCCGGAGTGGGGGTGGGGGTCCGGGATTGGCGGCTCGGAGGCGGCGGAGGGGTGGGGGGTGGTAGGGGCTGGGCCCGGAGGAGTCGAGGGGAGCCGAGGCCTGCGGGCGGCGCGGAGGCGGACTCGGGCGCCCGCTTGTATTGCACAGAAGGAGGGGCCGAGCTGGGTGCGGCCGCGGGTCAGTGGTCCCCGCACATGGGCAGGTTCACAAAGGTGAACACGTTGAACTCCGTCATGATGGAGAAGCACAGGAACACGCCGTACAGGAAAAGGCACCCGCACCCCAGCTTCCTGTCCAGCTGCCACTTGTTCAGGTGGACGCCAAACACCTGCGAGGCACAGAGCAGGGTCAGAGCGCGTGGGCACCCTCCTGGGTTACGAAGCCCCTCCTCCACCGCGTCCCAGACCCCGCATGCGCACCGGCTTTCCCTCCAGCTGCCCTTGCGGCTTCCTCCCCAGCATCCTGAGAGCTGTAACTGTCCGGGGCACCGGGACTCACACTTCGGCCTCTCTCTTCCACCTACGCTCACTCCCTGGGTGGGGGGCTCTCATCCGACTCCTTGGCTCTAAACCCCTTCTACGTCCTGGTATCACCAGCGTGGGCTTCCTCCTGAACCAGCTGTTCTGACATCGCCCCTAGGATGTCAGTTTGGCACTGAAACTTCAGATATTGGAACTTGCTTCTTCTCCCAGACCTACTTTGTTTCAGTCCCTCAACAGCCCTCCAGGGCAGAGGGGCAGTGGTGAGACCCTGTCCCAGGAATGCCCGGCCACAGCATCCGGAGACGCAGTGCACCTGCAAGCCAGCGGGCACTCGCAGGCCAGACACAAGGTCCCTACAGGCCTCACCTGTCAGTCTGTATAATGGGGCTGATATCAGTGGCTACCTACTGGACTGTGGTGAGCTCCAGATGGGGGAAATTCCCACAGTAAGCACCTGTGTGACGGTTACAAGCATAATAATCTTAAGTCATACCAACCTGAAGAACCTCCTAAAAAGAATGAATAGATAGGTTTTCACTCTATTCACTATCTATTCACTACTGTGCAAGGCAGTATTTGGTTTGATAAAACCTTGGCGTTGGAGTTGCATGCTGGTCTCCTGCCCTGTGAATTCACATTCTCTACATATGTATGTTTTCATGACAGGTGTGAATTCAACAAATAGTTCCTCAACAATTCAGGAAAAAACACACTGCATTTCCTACTGTGAAAATTCAGTAGCATACTTGTATGTTATCAGACACTTAGGGCAGGTGGGTCAGTCCACATGGTGGTGTGAACTCGCTCCCACCAAAGGTGTCAACTGAGTGGGAATAGTACATTATGCAAGTGGATGGATGGCCAAGGCAGTGCAGAGGCATCAACGTGCACTCACTGTCCAGCAAGTCTGTCCTCAGTCCTTGAGTGTTGGTCACATCCATGGATTAATTGGAATATAACCTTCTGTAGCCTCATCTTGCAGAAAAAGTGGGATTCCCCCTATTGCTTTTGATAAATGTTTGTGTTTGACATGAGACAGGCTGTGCTTCTGAGAGGAAGCTGGCACCTTTCAGAAAGGGAGGCTTTCTCGTGGGTTGCCAGGATCCACTTGTGGAGGATACAGCCACGAGACGGGACAACCTCGAGGCTGACTGTCCCTATCCACTAGGAGGCCAAGCCCATCTGGTGTCCAAATAAACCTGTAGCCAGAGAACCCAAGGGGATGGGGGGAGACGTGGGGACTGGAGAGCGGAGAGAGCTGCAGACCCACCGTGACGAAGACGGAGGCCAGGAGCAAGCCCACGGAGTAGATCAACCCCCTGCTGTTCAGTCGAATCTGTAAGAGAGGATGACACAGAGTTAGGCAGCCGAAACATCTGCCAAGTGTGGGGCAGTAAATTCTAGTGAGTCCAAAACCCTCTTCTAGGATGAAGGGCAAATGGCAGGTTTGCAGTGGGAATGGCGCTTTCCTTGACACCCAGGGGGCACCCTGGCCTGGCCCACCCTCAGCCCCATCCCTGCCCCCTCCAGCAGCGGCATTTGCTGACTGCCCCGTGGGCACTTGAATTCTCCATCCGGCATGGCCTAATTCTTATTTACTGGGGGACTTGACTTCCAGGGAGCTTCCGATTTCCCGACACACAACTTTTAGGGTAAATTTAATAACGTGGGTCATGAGAGCAATATTTTGAAAAATATGATTAAACTTTTTACTCTCTTGCATTCAAATGTCTGTGACCACCTGAACTTGATGGGAGGTGGTAAGTGACGGTTGCTATTTTGAACTGGCAAAGAAGAGTTAACATTCAATTTCTGATATTTTGTTTTCCACAGTAACACAGTGGGGTTAACAGGCAAACTTTGAATATTAAAAAAAGTACAAACAACAATTTCTGGAATTCTTAGGAGCCCTGTCCAGTGCAACTTCCCATGAGGCACACATAGTTCCCTGATCAGAACCTCTGCCTTCAGCAATAGAAGCACAGAGTCTTAACCACTGGGTCACCAGGGAAGTTCAAGGGCAGTGTCTTACACCTGTAAAAAACTAGTTTCTTGGGGTCTTGCTAAAGACAATCTCACCAACCATTCTCACCTCTGGATAAGACTTGGAGCCTCAACTGTGCAGTGTGGACCTAAACCAGCATCCCCTGCTCCTCCCTCACAGATGCGAGGCCCAGGAAGTGCAAAGGCAGACGGTCCCTATGGCAATGCCCTTCTGAGACAGGCAACACACTCGGATTGTTCAGCCTTGACATTTAACGTTGTTTTTATTTCTTGCCTTCGAAACTATGAATTCTCATTCTCAAATTCCCTCTTGGCAGTTGCTGGAGAGGAAACAGGAGGCTGGCTGGTTCCTGAGTCAACAGGAATTTAGGCTCCACGGATGTGTCTTTTAGTGCAAACGCACACAGAGACTGCATCACCCCCGATTTCCTGCATGCATGTGCTCAAAAAACAGCCCCCTGAATTCTATACCGTTTGTTTAAGGACCTGAACCTCCAGCCTCAAAGACTCTGACTTCCCCCACACTGCAGTTTAAAATCTCTGTATGTTTTGAGGTCAGCTCCACCCGACCAGCAAATTCTTTTAGGAAAAACAAGAAGCCCCTGGATTTTCACTAATTGGCTTATAACTCGGAACACATGTGGTTGTCACTTTGCATTTTCTAACTTGAGTGGTTTGAACACTTGCTTAGGCTTGGGTTCCAAATGGATACGTCCAGCTAAGCACTGGAACACAGCTTTCTCCCCAGAGTGCATGGCCACACACGGGCTGCACTGAGGTCTCGCGGCAGCTCCTCGAGGTGTCCTGAGCTGCCTGTAAAGGAAAGACAGCTGAGGCTCCAGGTGAGGCCCTTAGCCCCAGTAAGACTCAGCTCACACTGTGTGTGTAGGCGGGGGAGGGGTGCGGTGTGTGGTTTCCCCACCTATCCAAGCAATTCTGCGATACCAGCTGGGTGTCCTTCATCTGACACTACGTATCTGGAGGCACCATCAGGTCCCACAGGCTAGGGCTCAGCCCTGCAAGGCTGTATCCCCCACCCCTACTGGAGATGCAGGTACAAGTCTAGGTTGTCACCTGTGCTTCTGATGAGCAGATTCTAGATCTGAGGTTCACACAGAGGTTCCAAAAAGGAACCCCCTCCTCGAGGTCAGTTGGTTTGATGGAGGGCTCACAGAGTTCAGAGAAACCCTTTCCTCACTACATCACTGGGTTATTAAAACATGATGTGGCTCAGATGGACGAGACGTGCAGGGCGAGGTGAGGGGAAAGGCTCAGGGTTCCAGGCCTCTCGGGGCCCACTCTCCCTGCATCTCCACATGTTCCCAGAAGTTCTCTGAACCCCATCGTTTTGGGGCTTTTATGGAGGCCTCGTTACAGAGGCACAACTGACTAAATGTACAGCTGCTGCTGGCTGAGGGACTTCCAGCCCCTCTCTCTGCCCCAGAGTTCACATTATTGGGAAGCAAAGTTCCAGCCCTCAAACCACAGGGTTGGTTCTCCTGCCGACCAGCTCCATCCTTAGGTGCTTTCCTAAAGTCACCTCATTCACATAAAAAGATAATTCTGAGGCTTTTAGGAACTCTGTGCTAGAAAAAAAGACCAAACATAAATTTCTTATTACAAATCGCAGTATTACACAAGGCCATGGAGCTGGTAAGGGGTCACGTCTGCACCTAGAATCAGGCTTCAACCTGAAAATTCTAGACTCTGATGCACCCTGCAGGGCACAGGAGAAAAGCCAGGGCTTTCTCCACCTGCTGACTCTCTAGGCTTGCGTCTGGGCCCCTCTTACCATCTTGGGGGGACCACCTGACTCCCTGGAGCCCATGCTGACATCTGTGGTCTGTGTCTGTGGCTCCTCCTCGAGCCCTGGAAGAGCTGCCACCCACCTCTCTGGTCACACCTGCCCACTCCTCACTGGGTCACCCCCAACACACTCGGAATAAAGTCCTCACCCCATCCTCATCTTCAGAATAGAGTGGTTTCGGGAGGGACCTAAAACTTTGATGGTGAGACTGAATCTACTTCTGGCCTTGGTGACCCAGGAAAGACCCTACCTCCCCCCAAATATCACCTCATTTTCCCTAAAATCTAAAAAGCAAGATTCGCCTTAAGGGGGTTGCGTGGTGTCATTGCAGCCCCTGGGGCCTTGTTAGAACAGCCTTGAGAAGAACCATTCTTCACGAAGCCCCCAGATGATCCCCAGTTACCCCACTGGGTCTGTGGGAACAGCCTGTGGCCAGGCCCTGGCAATGGTTTCTGCATTTTCCTGGTTTCCATGGTGTCAGTATTCCTGCCAAGGTCAAGTGCAAGCTGCTCATGTGGCCTCACTGACAGTGAGCGGGGAAGGGCTCCGTGCACCTGTCCCGGGGTTGGGGCAGGGTTTGCGGAAAAAGTGGCCTGGCAACTGGAACAGAAACCGCATGCCAGAAGACTGACTCAAGAATGTTCATCCTCGAGAACACTCTTCCTCGAGAAGGCAGACGTGGTAGCGTTGAGAACCGACTGGTAGGTTCTGGGTGCACTGGCTGAGTCGGACACAGCTTTGCTCTCAGAGGGTGAGGGAAGATGACACCCCACCCCCACCATGTGACTGCAGAGGCACTGGACCTGGCTGGGTGGCTTCTCGGAGGAGGTGACAGCTGGAGGACAGCCGGCATTAGGAGGAGGACCTTGGGAAGAGCCTTCCTCCATGTGGCCAGTCTTTCTGGAAACATTCTCCTCATCCTTGCCCTTTCTGGCTGACCACCCGCAGTCTCCTTCCCTGAATGGCTTTCTCACTACCTGATATCAGGGTATGGTCCTGGTTCTCTTTGTTTACACTTACTTGCTGTATGAGCTTTAGGCTTAACAACCCATAGCAACACTCTTGACTGTCAGAGGTCTTGCCTCTGAAGTTATCTCACTGTCTGCCGGATGTCTCCACCAGGATGACCCTCAGATACATCACAGCTCATCTGGTTCTAAGCACAGTCCTGGATCCTGTCGCTTAAATATGCGCTCCCACCCTGGTTCCCCTGGGGGCCCTCTCTCTCAGGTCACATATTTTGTTTTTCCTACAAATGCTTCATAACTGGTCTGGCTGCTCTCTGTCTTGTCTGGCTCCACGATGGTGTGATCACTCACCTAGAGCCAGACATCCTGGAATGCGAAGTCAACTAGGCCTTAGGAAGCATCACTATGAACAAAACTAGTGGAGGTGATGGAATTCCAGTTCAGCTATTTCAAATCCTAAATGCTGATGTTGTGAAAGTGCTGCACTCAATATGCCAGCAAATTTGGAAAACTCAGCAGTGGCCACAGGACTGGAAAAGGTCAGTTTTCATTCCAATCCCAAAGAAAGGCAATGCCAAAGAATGCTCAAACTACCACACAATTGCACTCAAAAGTTATGACCAACCTAGAGAGCATATTAAAAAGCAGAGACATTACTTGCCAACAGAGATCTATCTAGCACCCCACTCCAGTACTCTTGCCTGGAAAATCCCATGGATGGAGGAGACTGGTAGGCTGCAGTCCATGGGGTCATGAAGAGTCAGACACGACTGAGCGACTTCACTTTCACTTTTCACTTTCATGTGTTGGAGAAGGAAATGGCAACCCAGTCCAGTGTTCTTGCCTGGAGAATCCCAGGGACAGGGGAGCCTGGTGGGCTGCCATCTCTGGGGTCGCACAGAGTCGGACACGACTGAAGCGACTTAGCAGCAGCAGCAGCAGCAGTCAAAGCTATGGTTTTTCCAATAGTCATGTATGGATGTGAGAGTTGGACTATAAAGAAAGCTGAGCTCCGAAGAATGGATGCTTCTGAACTGTGGTGCTGGAGAAGACTCTTTAGAGTCCCTTGGACTGCAAGGAGATCCAACCAGTCCATCCTAAAGGAAATCAGTCCCGAATATTCATTGGAAGGACTGATGCTGAAGCTGAAACTCCAATACTGTGGCTATCTGATGTGAAGAACTGACTCATTTGAAAAGACCCTGATGCTGGGAAAGATTGAAGGCAGGAGGAGAAGGGGATGACAGAAGATGAGATGGTTGGATGGCATCACCGACTCAATGGACATGAGTTTGAGTAAGATCCGGGAGTTGGTGATGGAAAGAGAAGCCTGGCATGCTGTAGTCCATGGGGTCACAAAGAGTTAGACTTGACTGAGCGACTGAACTAACCCTTTCCCCACACTATAGCTAGAATTCTCTTCCTCAGAGGACGGACAATCACACTAGCCCCTTCCTTGTCCCCACAACTATGGCTCTCAGTGTCCCTGCCCACATGGCCTCTCTGGCCTCCAGTTCACCCCTGCCACGTATCCTTGTCCATCCCACAGCCCCTACCATAGCCCCAGGCGGAGGAACTGTCCTCGGGTCCTTCAGTGCCTGGAACCTTCTCGTATCTTGGGTCTTCTACTAGCTGTTCCTTTGCTTAGAAAAAGCCTCTCACCTTCACCTGCTTCGCTTCTGATAATCTGTTTCTCAGGGTAAGGGTCGTTTCCTCGCACGCATCCAAGTGCCCTGGCCCCTGCACACACAGCCACGTGCTGCCTTGAGTGCTGCACGGCCAGCTCTCAGGAGGGCAGGGGTCACACTGTGCGGTCACGCCCTCCCAGAGGCTGGGGCTCCAGGAGCACAGGACAGTGTCTGTCCGGCTCACTGAGGCAGCCCCAGCGATGGCTCAGCACACAGAAGGCAGTCAATTTGTGTCTGAGTAGAAGAGTGACCTGGACAGAGGAGTGGGGGGAGAACGCTTCCAATCACTTCTTTTTACCTCCATGGATTCTGGAATAAGGTGGATTCTTGCTTGGAGAGGGAGAAAGACAGACTCCCTTGCTGCCCCTGTTTGCTGCTTCTTAGATTTCTTTTATGTTTCTAAGCCCCAGCTCAGAAATCTGGATTTTGCCCTAGCTGCCTGGAGCCTGCCTGGTGACTTTCTTAGTTTGGTGGGTGCAGGTGGGAGAGACTTATCACTGAAATGGAGTAAGAAGTACTCATTTTCCAAACCGACTTTTAGGAATGACTATTACTGGGGGCACTTAGGTAGCTAGCTGGCTTCTGAGCAAGATACAAGTACTGAGAAATGTCAAAATCTGTGCAACTGCCTTCCTTCCTTGCTGTCAGATGCCTGAACCTAATACTTTGCACAAAACAGCTGTCTCAGTGGTAATTATCCAGTAATCATGACCTGGAAATCCATCTAGGCGAGATGGAAAAATGGCTTCAGAACTGTAGTAGCTCACTTGCGAGGGTGGGGAGGCCATTAAATCCACACAGGCCGCTGAGTACTGATATCAGAGAGACAGGAAGATGTCATGGGGTCACTGAAATGCTAACAGGTGGAGGACCCTGACTGTCCTTTCCGAAGGAACACTCTCTCCTGGAAAAAGGTGGAGGCGGAGATGAGGGAAGACTAAACATTCAAGACCAATAAGCCTCTAAATTTGCTTTTCCATGAGCCTGAAATTAGCTTTCCAAGAAACTTCTGCATCTTGGCCTGAAGTTACACATGCCCCTACAAGTGTGGCTGGGTGTGGGGGGGCTGGCCCAGAGGGCCTGACGGAAGCTGTGGAGGGACCAAGGCGTGGACAAATGGGTCACCTTCAGGGAAGGATCTAGAGTGCTTCCTCTGACATGCAGATGGAAACTGCGGTAGACTCACCTCTTACTGCAGCTGCAGGCAGTGGCTGTTTGAGCTGCACCAATGCCTGTGGGATTTTACTCCTAACTTTTTCTTGATGTCTGAGAATCACCACCATGAATGCACATTATTTAACTGGGCTGAAATATAGCAACGCTCTCAGGAGCTACTGATGTATGAGGAATGTTCATCCCTACAATTGAGGAAATAAAATGTATTCTCTATTTAAACAAGGTAAATGTCCTGCTGCATGGATGGCAAACGCCAACGGGACAAGGTCTCCCACTCAGGCTCCAGCAGCAGGGAAACAGTGTGGGTGAATGACTGTCGGACAAAGTTGGTCTTCACTTATTCCAGCCATGTGTCAAGTGCTTGAATGTCTCATGGGACTAGTGGCTGACTGTATTCCACATTCCATGGCTGGAACATTTGGAACATTTCCATCACTGCAGAAAGTTCAACTGGGCAGGCTCTGCTCCAGAGTTTTCCCTGATTAGAAATCTCTAGTTAAAGTTTCTCTAATTTCCTATGACTTGAAAGAAAAGCTATGACAAACCTAGACAGTATATTAAAAAGCAGAGACATCACTTTGCTGACAAAGGTCCATATAGTCAAAGCTATGGTTTTTCCAGTAGTCACATATGGATGTGAGAGCTGGACCATAAAGAAGGCTGAGCGCTGAAGAACTGATGCTTTTGAGCCGTGATGTTGAAGAAGACTCTTGAGAGTCCCTTGGACTGCAAGGAGATCCAACCAGTGTATCCTAAAGGAAATCAACCCTGAGTATTCACTGGAAGCACTGATGCTGAAACTCTGGCCACCTGATGTGAAGAACCGACTCACTGGAAAAGACCCTGATGCTGGGAAAGATTGAAGACAGGAGGAGAAGGGGACGATAGAGAATGAGGATGGTTGGATGACATCACTGACTTAAAGGGCATGAGTTTGAGCTAGCTCTGGGAGATGGTGAAGGACAGGGAAGCCTGGAGTGCTGCAGTCCATGGGGTCGTGACAAGTCAGACATGACTGAGCGACTGAACAACAACAACAACAAATTTTCTATGAAGGATCATAAGTTACTTTTATAATCAGAAAAAAGGACTGAAAAAAGGAAAGTTTAATTTGTGGACTGTTGGAAAAACCCAGGAGATTATTTTGGGAATGGCAAAACAGAATCGAGGTGACTTGTATCAAAAGGAACTAGCGAGGCTTAAATGGAAAATACTGTTCTCAGTTGAAGTACAGAAAAGGATGTGTTACCCAGAAGGGAGGCGGTCCCCATGTGACCCAGGAAAAGGCGCTCAGAGGCTGGATGAGAGCGAGTGGAGGGGCAGCTTGGGATGGCAGAGAGACAGACCCTACAATAGCAGGGCACTCGTGGACCGTGGCTGCTCTACAGCCCCAGTAAGAGGTTATCCAGCAGGTCCCTCCGGTCTGGACTCCACTCTCAACCTGGCACCCCGGACCGCAGGACTCATTCGTGTCTCCTCGCCTTCCTGGGTAGCCAGCTCTATGAATGACCCGGAGCCCCCTTACATGTAGGTGGGATGTGGGATTTATGGGAAAGAACATGAAAAAGAAAATGGATATAGGTGTATAACTGAATTACTATGCTGTACATCAGAAACTAACACAACGCTGTAAATCAACTATAGTCCAATAAAATAAATTTTAAAAAACCAATATGGGGAAAGATGAAAAAAAAATCAACTCACATACAAAAAACCATTACCCTCTAATGGAGAATTGGGTAAAGGGCATAAAGAGATAATTATATGAAGAAAGAATCTAAAAGGCCAATACATGTGAAAAGGAATGTTTGGTCTCTCTGGTAATTAAAGGAAGATTGACTAAAACACAGTTAAAAAAAAAAAACAAAACTCAAGCTGCTGAATCTCATAAAAGCCATCAAAAATGTCATTATGTTAATCTGTGTATCTCATCGGTTTGAATGTCATCATTTTTGATTAACTCAGAGCACCCACATGGTCTGCCCTGCATGACATCTAGGCCACATGCCCCCAGGCTTGCGCTGCTCCACTTACACGGGGCCCCTTCCTGGTCTCCGGCAGGCTGAGTGCATGTCTGCCTCAGGGCCTTTGCACAGCTGTTCCTTTTGCCTGGAATGCTTTGCTCTGCCCTGCTCCAGTTTCTCCATGATTGCCTCTTCTCTAGTTATTCAGACTTCAACTCACAGTCAACTCTTGTAAGGAGCTTTCCCAGAACCCTCTCTGTCACCACATCATCTCCCAGTTTCACAGACAGCAGAGAAGAGATCTCAGCTCCTTAGGACACATAATGCTTCCTCTTCCAGTGTCTTGTGCTTATCTTAACTCTCTGGTGAAATCTTCCTGCCAACAGATAGATTCACATGGCCTTTCTCACCATGTGTTTAGAAATTTCAATGGACACACTCTCCCTACTTGAAACAGGTGCAAGGGAAGAAACTTGGAAACAACCATCATCTGATAAATGAGCCACAATATTTTCTTTGGAAAACACACTTACCTACAACATGTACAGATAGGGTAAACCATACTCCATGACATGTTCAGAGAAGCACCAACACTGGGTTGGGTATGAATACCGGAGAGGCGTCATCCTTTTTTCCCTCCCTCACACAGAGAGAAACCTCTAACTGCAGTTTCTCCCTCATCTCTGGACAGTGGCTGGGACAGGAGTGCCCCTCAGCAGAGGGGGATCACTTTGGCAGGCTGGGAAAGAGCACTGACATCTAGCTGGAACTCCCAAGTCCCCATCTGCAAATCCACCTGGAGTCAGAGTTGGCTTGGTCTTGAGAAAGAGCGTGGGGCCGTCACTGCGGAGTGTGACGGTCACCAGATCCCTGGCAGAGATAGCGTCATGTACTTTGTGTCCTTCCTTTCAGGAATAAAATATTTTGCATGCAAAACAAAACTGCAGAGCAAGGGTTGGCGAACTAGGGCCCGTGGGCCAAACCTGGCCCCTCCGCTGTTTTTGCAGAGTCCATGAGTGAAGAAGGGTTTTTAACATCATTTTTCATTGGTTGAAAAGTTTTGAAAAGAATCATAATGTGTCATGACATGTGAAAGTCATATGAAATTCAAATTTCAGTTTCTATACATAAAGTCAGACTGAAACAGCCACGTTTATTGACCCACCATCATCTGTTCTGCCTTCAGGCCAACACGGCAGAGATGATGACGATTGTGATGGAGACCATCTAGGCCTCGGGGTCTAAAGTATTTACCATCTGACCCTTTCCCAAAGCTTGTAACAGCTCCGTCTGCTCTCGAGTCCTGACTGTCCCCACGTGGGCCTGACCCTGAGAAGACTTTGCCAGGAGAATTTGTTTCCTCTCAATGTGAGTGTTTCCACACCTCCTCTGCCCTGAGACATAGTCCCAGTGGCTGAGGTCACCAGGGAGAAAATTCCACTTACATAGGATCCGTAATCCACAGCCAGGGTCTGCAGTGCCCAGGGGAGACCGAGCCCGATGAGGATGTCAAAAACATTGCTCCCGATGGAGTTGGACACGGCCATGTCCCCCATGCCTGCAAGGACAAGAGGTCACTGGAGTGAGGAAGGTGGTCCCTGTGGGGTGCCCTGGCCCTTGAAGACTCTCTTCAGCCCCTGATCTGATAGCCGGAGACCTGGTGGGCAGGTGGGCCGGCCCAGGTGCTCGAGTCTGTCCTGGACCATCCATCACTGTAGGATGATTCCAATTATAAAATAGTCATTGAATATGTATTTTCAATAAATAGAATGAAATACACATTCTACTGAACTGCTGAGCTTTACTTCAGATATGATCACTGGTTAAATGTAATTCAAAAAACTAAATCTGGTTGCAAAAATTCTGAACCATTCTGTGGAAAGGAATAAACTCAACAGCCTATAAAGGGCTCATGAGTTCACTGACCTCCACAGTTCAGTGTCATTATCCATCAGCTCCATATCCGTATCTTCTTCTAAATAACTGAGCAACATTAAGGAAAATAACGTAACCAGTAGAATTTTGTGAGGACCAGTGGAGGACACTGCCAAGGGTGGGAGCTACACACTGTTTGCTGAAAACCAATCTCCTCCCACACAAATGAGGTTCATAAATGAGAGTAGGTGCTGGGGGGCCATTTAGGGGGTTCCACCCAGGGGTGGGTAGACTGTAATCTTGGTTTTGAGGGTGGAAGGGTCGTCACACACTGAAGAGTAACATCTGGCACTTAGGCTATGGGGTCCTTCCTCTCTAGGCTCAGTTTCCTCATCCATGAAATGGGTATATGACTCTCTAATTCGTAGAATTGTTAAGTAAGATTGTGTGTCCAAATTTCTCTGTTCAGTGTGGGGCTATCGTCAGCAGATGTCAGCTATCACTGTATTTCTTACTATTTTTAATAATAGAAACAATACAACCCCGGAGGGGACAAGGGGACACCCTAGTATACGAAAGGGTATACAGTATGCCTATATAGGTATATAGTATACCTAGTATATAGAATGGGTCTCTGCCTTGCTCGAGGGTGGATCTTCTGGCTCATTTCTCTGTTGTTCTGATGCCAGCACGCCTCCTGACCAGCCTGGCACTGAGTGGCCAGCGCTCCTGCACAGCTGGGATGCCCTGGTAACTGTCATGCAAATTCCCTCTACCCCCTAAGTAGGGAGGCCTGGCTTCCCTTCCCAGCCCTCCCCATGTGGGCCCCACCTTGTCTGGCCACAATGAGGCTGGCCATGCAGTCGGGCACGCTGGTTCCAGCTGCCAGGAAGGTGATCCCCATGATGACGTCAGGAATCCCCAGCGTGTAGCCGATGATCGTGACCTGGGAGCGGGGTGGGGGTGTGGGGAAGGGAGGCAGGAAGAGGCGGTGAGCGGAGGGCGGATGCCAGCCCTGCCTGCCCATCGACCCTGTCACCAAAGCTGAAGAATCTGCAATCTGGGGGTCTAGGGGCAGCATCTGCGTTCCGTGTTGAAGACAGAGGGCCAGGAATGTCTCAGGGAACAGAGAGGTGGAGTTACAGAGCCCATGCTTTCCAACCAAAGACTGGCCTTTTTCACACGTTCCTTTGGGTGAGGCAGGCGGCCTGAGAGAGCAGAAACAGAGTTGCTGGAAAAAGGCAACAGTGGGACAGTTTTTGAACTCAGGATGTTCCTGGGGACCCAGGATGGATGGCTGCCATGCTGTGCTAGGAAATCCACTGTCCAAGTCTCAGGTCGGCTCGGTCGGCTGCATGACGAGACTTTACAAGAGTTGAGAGGGGGCTGAATAACACACCCAGTCCAGTAAGAAAAGCTGCCAGCTGCCGATTCCTTCCCTCCCTTCCTGGCAGCTTGGGAACAGCATCTGCCCACATCACCTCTGCTCCACGGTGGCTTACATCTGCCTGGAAGTCAGGCACTTTTAGTGTAACTTACTTAACTTTCACTACAACCTCAGGGTATACCTACTGGTGTTATCTCCGTTCTCCGAGTGGTCTTGGGGCATGCCCTGCCCAGAGAGCAGGCCCGTGGGCATGGGCAGCACCTCTGTGTACCCAGGGGGAGGGGTTAAGTCAACCCCAGAGGCAGTGCTTCTATTCTGTAAATGAGCTCATTTTGGCTCCCAGTTTTCAAATGGCAAACTGGGAGGACGGCAGTGGGTGGGACGGAGTGACAAGGGGCAAGTGGCACAAGTGAGTGAGTGGAAAGAGACCCGTCCCGGGTGCCCTGGCCTCAGGAGAGGACAACATGCAGGAGCTAAACGTTAGGTCACCGTGGGATGCGCCCTCCCTCACGTTCTATAAAACTTCGAGAAATGCAGACGGCACGTGGCCAGTACCCACTCCTGCCAGCTCCTCCAGGATCCCTGCATGGGAGTCTGGCCTCACTCTCTCCCCTCCAAAGGTTTGGGGGACGTTATTTAAATCTACTAGGATGCCTGGCTTGGTCTCTTTCAAGCAGAGGCTGTGTGTCTCATTTCTGCCCAGAGCTAGACTGGATTTGCGATGGCCTCAGGTTCTCTGCCTTCCACGCTCCGGGGAGGAAAGGGAGACACAGAAACGTAGCAGCTTCTTGTGCAACGGAGCTGCAAGCATCCTGCTCACCCGTGTTTTTCTGTTCTCACCCTCAGTGGGGTCCCTGCACGAATTGGTTTGGCTCTGTGGGGCTCAAGCTGGGAAGAGGACCCCGTCCCCGCTGTGCCTGCGGTTACCATGGTTACATCTGAGGCTACCATGCTGGGAAGCGATTCTCCAGGTCTCTGTATAGGTCTCGAGGGTTTCTCCTGGTCTCCCCTTACTCCCGGCCCTTTCCCAGGGCTTCTCCGAACCTCCCCCAGAGTAGAAACAGGCAAACAGAAAGAGGGTGAGCCTAAGATCTGTCAGCTACTTTTCATGTTAGTGGACTTCAGAGAAAAACCACTGGACACCTGGAGGTCAGGGATACCAATGTTATTCCCCAAAGTTGGCACCCAACGAAAAGGTCAAATAAAAACAGTGATGGACACAGCATGAGGGAGAAACCCCTGCCTATGCAATGTGGATTGGAGAAGAAGACGTCTGTGATGTTGAAGGCAGGGGATAATTACGAGTTAGTTGTGTCAGGTTTACACATTTGTTATTACCTCCAAAATAATCTTTTCAGAACGTTTTTTAGCTCTTGAGTTTAATTCTCCAGCATTTATATTTCATCTCTACCCGATGCTCAAGCACAATTAGATGTACATATGTCATGGTTTTTAATTTCTTCCCAATTCCAATTCCAATGAGTTAGGGCCACTCCCCAGTTAAAAACAAGCATCATGCACAGGCAGTGAGTGCACTCTGGGTTTCCTAGGATGGCTTTAGGGCAGAAACGCTTTTGAGCGAAGGCCCCTCAATCAGTGCCAACTCTTGAATCATTGTTTCAGCTTCAGAAGGGACCCTTGAGGACTCCCTTGGGTCAGTGACTTCATTTTCCGGCTGAAGAAACTGAGCTGAGATGGGAGTGACTATGACGGATGGAGTGTCACTTCTTATGCTTCCCACCTTGCCTCCATGCTGGCTGCCCAGACCCTGCAGGTCTTCCCACCAGAGCGGGTCAGGTGTGTGTCCCCCACTCCACAGACACTTGGCAGATGGAGGCTGGGTGGAAATCTCAAGCCAAGGCTCCAGAAGGCCCCCATATTTGCCTTTGCCCTCCTGCATTCCAGTGACCCACTGTGAAAAGACATTCCCCAGGTAGCCACTGGTCCAAAGAAAATGGGCAAACACAGAGCAGACACGCGCCCCACCTGCTGCCTGAACCAAGACAGCCACACTGGAGCTGAAAGCAGGCTGCTTAGCTGGTGCCCAGTAAGACCAGTCACCCACAGTCTGCCTGCTGACACATGAGCAAGAGGATAAGTTCTTCTGATTCTAAGCCACAGAATCTAGGACTGGTTGTTACACAGTGTATGGCAGCAACAGCTGACTGACAGAGTTATGGGCTAAAGCCTCTGCCCTGGCTCCCCTCTGGCTGAGTTCCTCTCTGAAGGGACCCAGCACCCTGGGGTCCTGGGCTCACCATCCACACCATCATGTAGGAGAAGGCTGCGATCCACAGCGTGGACGAAGCGAAGGTCACCATAAACCACTTCTCCCAGCGGGGCTTGTTGCAGTTGGGGACGGTGAAGTACAAGACGAAGCTCAGGGGCCAGGTGAATGCCCACTTCACTGTTTCCAGTCTGCCAGCTGGGAAAACAACAAAGGCAAAGCAAACAAACAAACAAATCAGTGAGGCGCGTTTTCCCACCCCATCCTCAGCATGAGTGTCCCCAGACATTAAGCCTGACTGTGGTGCTCCTTACCACAAAGACTCAAGTGCCTTTCCACCAAGACCAAGAGGAATAGAAAGTGCCCACCTGCTGGTAGGCCTCAAAATGACAGGATGTGTTGCTTCTGAGTAATACAGAGCTGGGGGTGCAGGGGGACAGTTTGGCAAATGGAGCCAGGTGGAAAAGGATGCAGAGGATTCTCAGGATACAAATGGGGTGCAGGGAAGAGTGTGGGGTCCGGGTGACGCAGGGGAGGGGCGGTAAAGACGACCAGCCCCTTCTCAGTCCTTCTCCCCATGGACAGGCAGCTACATCTTCCCGGAGTCTAAGGGGGGTCAGCAGACACAGCGCCACCTAGTGGAATTTCTCAACATCGTCCTTCAACTTGCGGAAATTTTGATGGATATCGGAAAGCTCTCAAGGTTGCCAAAGCATTGCTTGAGGGTTTATATGCCAAGCTGCTATGGATTTGCAAATTCATAATTGCTTCCTGGCTCTATTTGTCTGCTGCTATGGACAAGATGATGGATCTGTTAGTGATGACCTGTCCTACCATCTCAGCTGCTGAGCTCCAGAGACAATGGTGACTGCTGTACCACGAGTTCTTGTAGCCTCAGATTGGAAAAACCCATTAGCTCTCTTTTGGCCATGACGACCATCCTGCTTAGTGACTAAACAACAACAATAACAAACCATCCTGCATTAAATGTACTAACTCACCTCGGAAAAGAAATACCAACCAAGATCTGCAGAAAGGTCTCTGCATGCTGTCTGGTAAACTTCCCACCCGCTACCACCATAGAGGAGTTCCTTCTGTTCTCCAGCTTCAAATAAATAAAATCATACAGCATTTTGTTTGTTTGTTTCTACCTTCTTTTATTCAACATAATGCTTTCTGAGTTTCACCCGCGGATTGGTAATTCACTCCTAATTGCTATCTGGTATTTCAGCCTGTGAATACGCTGCAGTGTGACTGCATCCTCCTGTGTCTGGGATTTGGGCTGTTGCCAGTTTTCAGGTATTACAACTACCAGGCTGTAAGCCTTTCTGTGTGAATCTTTCTGTGGGCATGTTTTCATTTCTCTTGGGCAAAGACCCAGGAGTAGAAATGCTGAGTCACAGGGTGGGTGTTTTTTGTTTTTTTTTTTAACTTTATGAGAAACTGCTGAACTATTTTCTAAAAGGACTGTTCCAATTTGTATTCCCACCAGAGCTGAGGTATTTTTAAAATTACATTGTGGAAAGTGATGACTAAAATGTTTAACACAATTTATGTTATAATTGTATACTAGCATCCAGCACTTATTTCATACATCTTTCGCCAATCTCCAAATATTTTCTTAAAACTGCAGTTAAGTTACATGACATCACTTTTGACTCCTGGTCTTCCTAGACTGCAAAGTGGTCTCTAGAGAGAGGGAGGGGGGCTTTCTTATCAGTCCCCATTCTGTCTGTCCTGTCTGAATCAAGTGCCTCAGTTCTTTAAACTCCCTGAGCCTGTTTCCTCACCTGTGGAACGTCGACAGAGCAGCAGTCCATGGGGTCACAAAGAGTCAGACACAAGTGGAGCGACTTAGTGCTCCCACATACAGACATATAGACACACACAGCACGCGTGTGTGCTGTGCTCAGGCTCATCAGCTGTGTCCGACTCACTGCCACGCTACGGACTGCAGCCCGCCAGGCTCCTCTTGTAGGTGGAATTCTCCAGGCAAGAATACTGGAGCGGGTAAGCCATTCCTTTCTCCAGGGCATCTTCCTGACCCAGGGATCTAACCTGGGTCTCCGGCATGGCAGGAGGATTCTTTACCATCTGAGCCACTGGGTAGGCCCGTTATATAATCTACAGCATATTAAATATATATAAACATTTGTGTATTGATATGCAACATGTCAGGCTTCCCAGGTGGCTCAGTGGTAAAGATCCGCCTGCTGATGCAGGAGATGTGGGTTTGATTCCTGGGTCAAGAAGATCTCCCGAGGAGGGAATGGCAACCCGCTCCCGTATTCCTGTCTGGAAAGTCCCATGGACAGAGAAGCCTGGTGGGCTATAGTTCACGGGTATACGAAAAGAGCTGAACGTGACTCAAGATGCACACACAGATGCAGCGTATTAAATATATACAGTATATAGAAAGCATGTTAAATGCATGCATCACACCAGTCATACATGTGCACATGCCACATATGTGCACAGACACTATATCCATGTACACACACAGATGCATGCATGCCCTATACTCCTCTATTTGTATACCCCCACACAATTACGTACTTATTAATGATACACACTCCAGTCAAGCCTTAGTGGCAGAAACATGCAAAACCAGGTCTCTGCAAGATTCCCGTGGGAGGGAAACAGATCTTTACCCAGTGGCCAAAGTATCTTGGCCTGAGAGGACCCTCGAGTGCCCTCTGCTGGCCTGAGGGCCTCTGCTCGCTCATCGCTGCGAGGAGGCAGCCCTGCCCAGGGGAGGCCCTGGCTGGACATTCAGCCCCCAGTCCCGGCCTTGAATGGTGTTTCTCAGCAGCTGGTGGAGCAGAACAGGGGCCCACACTCGGGCAAGCCCATCCTCACTCCAGAGGCAGAGCCAGGTGCTGACCTTGCTCCCCGGCATGGCAGAAGAACCCTGAAGATGGCTGGGAGACCCCAGGCCTCAAGCCCGTGCCACCCAGCAGTGGCCCATGGACCAGCAGCATCGGCATCACCTGGAGCCCCACCTGTATCACCCAAGTCAGAGCCCACCCTTGGTCAAGGATGCCCACATGAGAGGGGCTGATGAGAAGGACTCAGGATCCCACTGACTGTCTCAGCAGCTCAGGGCCCTGGGGTGAAGCCGAGACCCCCAGGGGTGGCAGAAACACACAGAGCATCGGTTCTCCCTGTGGGCCTGTGCTTCCAAAGGATGGAGGGTGCCTGACGTGGGTGCTTGAGCCCACACCTGAGCCTTGCCTCCTAACGTGTGGGGACACTCTATGGCCTCCACATGTGCACCCTAATCCTGGGGTGAGGGTGGGAAGCAGGAGTTCAGGATACCCTGAAACTTCACACGTAGGCCTGGCATGTACTGCATCCAGGTGAGAAACAGGGCGCTCATGACCCAAAGGGGGCCATTCTGCCCCGCTGAGTGATGTGGTCTGTGTGCTCTCACACCTGTGTCTCTGATGTCTTCCTGGAGGAGTGTGTGTGGGATCCTGGGCTCTGGGACCAACATAGCACCCAGCCACTTACAAATTCTTTCATCAGGGACGGCATCAGCCAAGTGAGAGTTCTTGGAGCGAGGTTACAATGCTTACAGTGAGCTCTGCAAACAAGGGCTGGGGAGGGGTTGGAATTCCAGATACAGCCCCCAAGGTCTGTGTCCCGATTTTCAGAGCCCGTGCGGAGGATGAACCACCATCCCTAACTGCGCTACACTGTGAAGCACAGCTGACCTCCAGATAGGCAGGTCATTACCGGAGCCCTTAGAAGCGGAAGAGGAGGCTAGAGCCACGAGCAGAGTGGGGAGGACCAGACAACACACACTGTTCGTTTGAAATGAGACGCCATGGGAAGAAGAAGACGGGAGCCGTAGGGTAGGGAGCAGCCCCAGCTGACAGCCATGAGGAGCCACCAGGAGCGCCCCTGCCAGGAACCCGAGTGTGCCGGGGCTGCTGGGAAGGACTGCAGCCCTGGCCCCCTCATCACTGCCCCGTGAGCCTTGGAACCCCCAGCCAGGCAGGGCCAAACTTCTGACCCCTAGAACCTGAGCTAGTCAACGAGTCTAAGCTGCAAGGCTTGTGCTCATTTGTTACAAAGCAAGGGAAAATGAGCATGAGGCCTTATGAGGGAAAAGTAGGGGACCAGTCATTCCATCCTAAACATGTTTTTGACCTGGTCGATAGAAAGGTTGCCAAGAAATGACACCAAATGTGGCAAAATGGATAAAAAGCCAGGATACATTTTTGCTAACAAGCAAATGATTTACTTTGGGTGATCTGGGGTCTGGGCATCTGGGTGGTATTTTCTAGTTACTTTCGGTTGGCAGTTGACCAGGTTGAGATCTCAGGAGCCTTTCAGGGACCCTGTTACCCCCTGAGCTTTATTGGCTGGACGCAAAGAAGGGCCCCGAAGGACACTGCATCCGAAAGGAACACTCAACTGTGACGCTGCACCCATGTCTCCTTGTTAAACGGCCTTTCAAGTGGACCCAGCACTTTCTCCTCAGAGCTGACAGCCCCCACTACGTTCCAACGTCGCAGAGAAGACACACAGGCTAATTAAGCTTCACATACTTGACAGGGAATACGAACTAGACCAGCGAACACTTTCTTGAAACAGAAACTTCTGGAAGGTCTGGCAGACAGGCAGAATTCTTTGGGTTTGGGCCACTAGTTCCACTAGTGATGGGGCTGGAGGACAAGGCCACTGGCTCAGCTGAGTCTTTCCTGGAGGCAGCAGTCGGTGGACAGGACACTGCCCTTGCGGCTGGGATCCTGAGAGCTTACCAGCCTCTGCATGCACCCTGACCCGTCAAGAAGCGGGGAGACCCCTGGGCGAGCCCTGAGGTGTGATTTGGAAGCTCTCTGCCCTGGTCTGCATCTCCTGTGGTGCCCATCCTGGAGACACCAGGTCCTGGGACCTGGGCCCCCAAGGGCTACCTCGTCAGGACAGTGCCCCCACCAACCGTGATGGGGTGGGTAAAGGTGGGAAACCCCATCCCACAACACCAAGCCGCCTGGCCGGCAGGGTCACTAACTTTCCTCTTTGGCACCATAGGGTCCCGAGGAACCACTGACAGGGAGCCTTCCTCCTCCAAAGGCCCACATTTCAACCAGGCCTGAAGGTCACTGTCTTGGGCATCGGATCCTCTGTGAAAGAATCTTACCCACTGTAAAGTTTAATACAATATAAATATTTCTATGGCCATACAGACAATCCTTGAATTTGGTATCAGGAAGATCACACGGTCAAGGGCATCAAGTCAGTGGCTTCAAAACAGCTCCGGAAGCAGCCCGCCTGCCCAGCCCGCCCACCTTGCCCACCCAGCCCCAGCAGAGGCTCTTACACGGGGGGTCGAAGGGCGTGTACGGCCCCTCCTCCTCCTCCTCGTCCTCCTCCTCCTCGTCGTTCTCGTTATTCTCGTTGTCCTCATTCTCATTCTCCGTCTCGTCACCAGCCTCCGCGATCACCTCGTCCCTCCGCGTCCCGCTCATGCCCCTGTCCGGGGCGCTGCTGGGCCCCGTCCCGTTCTCCACTGTGTGCTTAATCGGGATCTTGATGGCCACCTCGGATTCTCCGTTGGCATAAGCCCTGCTGTTTATCAGTCTCTGTCTCTGGAGAAGGAAAGACACGTTCTAACACAGAATCTGCCCCCTACCCCTGCCCCCAGAGGAGCTGCAGACCCTCTCACCCAGGACCCCGGCTGTCGGGATTTTCCCAGGCTGCTGACAAGGAGGTGCTTCCAGAAGCTCTGCAGACAGGATCTAAGGGACTTCTTAAAGTAACAACCAACTCTGATAAACTTTCTGGGAAAAAGGATCACGCTTTCGTGACCCATTGGAACTTACAAATCCCTTTAGAGGAGAGTCCCCATGTCTCACATGGGCACTGCTTTTCTACCAGGGTTTGACTGCCTGCACACTGGGTTGCTAATGCTCCTCTCCAGATGGTAGCGATTCCCTGGTCCATATGTGAGAAAGCCATAAATAAAATGTATTGGGATTAGGATCAACAAGGCTTCCATTCCAGAGAAAGGCATCCCCAGGAAAATTTAGGTCAGAGACTCTGCAGTACCCTAAACTAAGGTAATCTTAACAACTACTTTCCTGCAAGGTCACATCCGGGGGCTTTATTCAGAGGGAAGATAATGAGAAGGTAGGCAGAAGGGACAGAAGAGTCTTTTATGCAGCTGGGAGCTGGACTACATCTCTGCACACGTGGTGGGAAGGGCAAGGACAAGGATGCATAGCTGAGCAGGAATGCTGGGAAACAGCTGAGGGACATTATTGTGTGAAACACTGAGGCAGGCGCTTTTACCTGCAGACTAGGGAACGTCTTCCCTGCCCAGTTCCCCACCCCGGCCGTGGCAGACGGAATTGTTTTCTCAGATACCTCATTGATTAGCATGCGACTGGCCATGGAGAGTCGGGTCTTGGGGGGGAAGTGGCTGGTGATCATGATTCGAAGCCCAGCCTCAGAGAAAGAAAGCTGATGTGGGTAGGCTGACAGCAGCTCGTCTACCATGATCACTGATGCTTTGCGATGGAAATTGGCTAGGAAAATTAAAAACATAAAATAAAGATAGCGTTGAGGCTAAGAGTAGGAAAGAGATCGTCATTCATCTTCCTTCCCTTCCTAATCTTTCTTGCTCCTTTCCCTTTCTCCTTTCTTCCCTCCTTATCTTCTTTCCAACCATCCATCTGTCAACTCACTGACCCTCCCATCCATCCATTCATCCATCCATCCATCCACCCACCCACCTGTCTGTCCTGGAAGGGTTGTGACTAAAATTTGAAGAAGAGTCAAAATCTGCTTTCCATGGGCCTATCCATACTTCATTTGAAATGACTTGAAACAGTTTGAGTCCTTCTCTGACATAGTAAGAATGAGTGATAACATAAGAGAATTTTCCTTTCTCCTCAAAGGATTCTTTTCCTGCCACTAATCAGGGGAGAAATAACTCCAGAAAGAATGAAGGGATGGAGCCAAGGCAAAAACAATACCCAGTTGTGGATGTGACTGGTGATAGAAGCAAGATCCGATGCTGTAAAGGGCAATATTGTATAGGAACCTGGAATGTCAGGTCCGTGAATCAAGGCAAATTGGAAGTGGTCAAACAAGAGATGGCAAGAGTGAATGTAGACATTCTAGGAATCAGTGAACTAAAATGGACTGGAATGGGTGAATTTAACTCAGATGACCATTATATCTACTACTGCGGGCAGGAATCCCTCAGAAGAAATGAAGTAGCCATCATGGTCAACAAAAGAGTCTGAAATGCAGTACTTGGATGCAGTCTCAAAAAAGACAGAATGATCTCTGTTTGTCTCCAAGGCAAACCATTCAATACCACAGTTATCCAAGCCTATGCCCCAACCAGTAACGCTGAAGAAGCTGAAGTTGAATGGTTTTATGAAGACCTATAAGACCTTTTAGAACTAATACCCAAAAAAGATGTCCTTTTCATTACAGGGGACTGGAACGCTAAAGTAGGAAGTCAAGAAATACCTGGAGTAACAGGCAAATTTGGCCTTGGAATGCAGAATGAAGCAGGGCAAAGACTAATAGAGTTTTGCCAAGAAAATGCACTGGTCATAGCAAACACCCTCTTCCAACAACACAAGAGAAGACTCTACACATGGACATCACCAGATGGTCAACATCAAAATTAGATTGATTATATTCTTTGCAGCCAAAGATGGAGAAGCTCTATGCAGTCAACTAAAACAAGACCAGGAGCTGACTGTGGCTCAGATCATGAACTCCTTATTACCAAATTCAGATTCAAATTGAAGAAAGTAGGGAAAACCGCTAGCTCATTCAGGTATGACCTAAATCAAACCCCTTACAATTTTTCAGTGAAAGTGATAAATAGATTCAAGGGATTAGATCCAATAGAGTGCCTGATGAAGTGTGGACAGAGGTTTGTACAACATTCAGAAGACAAAGATCATGGCATCCGGTCCCATCACTTCATAGGAAATAGATGGGGAAACAGTGTCAGACTTTATTTTGGGGGGCTCTAAAATCATTGCAGATGGTGACTGCAGCCATGAAATTAAAAGATGCTTACTCCTTGGAAGAAAAGTTATGACCAATCTAGATAGCATATTCAAAAGCAGAGACATTACTTTGCTGACTAAGGTCCATCTATCCAAGGATATGGTTTTTCCAGTAGTCATATATGGCTGTGAGAGTTGGACTGTGAAAAAGGCTGAGTGCTGAAGAATTGATTGTTTTGAACTGTGGTGTTGGATAAGACTCTTAAGAGTCCCTTGGACTGCAAGGAGATCCAACTAGTCCATTCTGAAGGAGATCAACCCTGGGACTTCTTTGGAAGGAATGATGCTAAAGCTGAAACTCCAGTACTTTGGCCACCTCATGTGAAGAGTTGACTCATTGGAAAAGAGTTTGATGCTGGAGGGATTGAGGGCAGGAGGAGAATGGGATGACCAAGGATGAGATGGCTGGATGGCATCACGGACTTGATGGACGTGAGTCTGAGTGAACTCCAGGAGATGGTGATGGATAGGGAGGCCTGGCGTGCTGTGATTCATGGGGTCGCAAAGAGTCGGAAATGACTGAGCGACTGAACTGAACTGAACTGAATATCTGGGGCATAGGAAAGACCCTAATTGTCTTTAGTAACCCTTTATGCCCTTTTCAAATGTCAAGAGTGTTCATGCTGCTGCTAAGTTGCTTTAGTCGTGTCCAAGTCTGTGCCACCCCATGGACAGCAGGCCACCAGGCTCTTCCGTCTGTGGGATTCTCCAGGCAAGAACACTAGAGTGGGTTGCCATTTCCTTCTCCGAGAGTGTTCATAGTGGGCTGTTAAAAGCTGCAGGATTGATGCTTGTCCAAGCAGAGGGCATGGTGGGGATGCAGGGCTGACTGGGGTGGAGGGGCATGGGTAGCTGGCCAGCTTATAGAGGCTCAAGTTCAGAGGATGCTTAGGGCAAATCCTGTGAAATGATCTGCTAGCAGGCCTGAAGAATACTTCTTCCACGGCCCAAGCTGTTCTGTGTAAATATTGCAATGTGAGGACACAGCTCACAGGTCACAGCCTCACTCTTGTTCTCCAGGCCACTAAACCGTGAAATGATCTCTGGAGACACTGCCTAATAGTAGGTAGCTCTCTTTGGTTCTCTAAGAGTATTCCTTTTATTATTATACACTACCCTGTAGAGAAAAAACGAAATGAAATTCTTATGTGGGATAGAGCTGAATACTCAAAACTCTTTCATTAAACATGGGTATAATTAGTGAGAAATTAATATAGTATAATTAGTGAGAAAACTACATCAAATAACTGATTTTCAAATTCTAATAATTACCCACAGATTTCAAACTGAGATATGTACTTGGAAATAACCTACAGATTTTTCTTTTTCTTTTTTTCCTTCCCTGAAAAGGAAGCAAATGGGACTGAGAAGAAATAAACCCACACATTTCAATAGGAAAGTTTAAAACAAAAGTTAAATGAAAAATGAAACACATTCTAGGCAAAAGTAAATTATAATTTTCCATGTTCCTCTAAGAAAGAATATTATTAAGAGCATTGTATTATTTCTGTTTGAATAGCAACTGCTTACTAAGCATCTACTGAATATCAGAGTTCGGGGGAATGATTGAGTGACTAACACTTTCACACTTTTAAGGCTTCCCTGGTGTCTCAGACGGTAAAGAATCTGCCTGCAATGCAGGAGACTCAGGTTTGACCTCTGGGTCAAGAAGATCAAGGGCATGGCAACCCACTCTAGTATCCTTGCCCAGAGAATTCCATGGACAAAGGAGCCTGGCGGGCTACAGTCCATGGGGTCACAGAGATACAACTGAATCTCTTTCACTTTCTTTTCTATGTTATTTTGCAGGTGGGAAACTGAGGTAATATAGCCTGAAAGTGAATTCGGATACAAATATACACTAATAACAACTATCATTAATGGAGTATTTTATATACGTTATCTCCTTAACTTGTTACACAAATTATCCTCATTTTACAGAAGAGAAAATTGAGGCTCAGAGAGGTAAAGTAACTTGCACCAAGGTCACACAGCCAGAATGGGAGACAGTCAGCACCTGGATGTCCCTGGTGTTTCCTTTACCATACTGGTTCTCTGTTATCAACCTCAGCACATTTGGTCCAAGGACTTCCACCAGCTTCCAGAGGCTGCCCATCACCAGGATCAGCCTGTTCCCAGATGCAGCCAATGGGACGGAGTGGGGGGCGGTGCTCCCCGGGGCAGGCATGCCCTGTGGGGCTGGTGGCCCCTGTGGCAGCCCCGCAGTGGGGGCACGGCCCCAGGGTTACCTCTCTTGAGTAGCACCACGGTTGCGTCGCAGTTGCCGCTGTCGTCCATTTCGGCGTTGTTGGCCAAGCCATTGACCATGTTTCCAGCCCCCTTGGTCCTCCTCTCAAAGCACTGGTGTATGCAGGCGTTGTATCTGGACACGGCCGAGAGCAGAAAGAGCCCATCAGCACTGCCGTTCCTCCCTCCTGGGCTCCTGGCTCCCCAAAGATCCCTCAGCCTGGACACGGGTGAGGGACCTGGTGCCTCAGGTTAATATGGTTACTATTTTATCATCCAAATCTCTTTCACTTTCTTTTCTATGTTATTTTGCAGGTGGGAAACTGAGGTAATATAGCCTGAAAGTGAATTCGGATACAAATATACACTAATAACAACTATCATTAATGGAGTATTTTATATACGTTATCTCCTTAACTTGTTACACAAATTATCCTCATTTTACAGAAGAGAAAATTGAGGCTCAGAGAGGTAAAGTAACTTGCACCAAGGTCACACAGCCAGAATGGGAGACAGTCAGCACCTGGATGCCCCTGGTGTCTCCTTTACCATCCTGGTTCTCTGTTATCAACCTCAGCACATTTGGTCCAAGGACTTCCACCAGCTTCCAGAGGCTGCCCATCACCAGGATCAGCCTGTTCCCAGATGCAGCCAATGGGACGGAGTGGGGGGCGGTGCTCCCCGGGGCAGGCATGCCCTGTGGGGCTGGTGGCCCCTGTGGCAGCCCCGCAGTGGGGGCACGGCCCCAGGGTTACCTCTCTTGAGTAGCACCACGGTTGCGTCGCAGTTGCCGCTGTCGTCCATTTCGGCGTTGTTGGCCAAGCCATTGACCATGTTTCCAGCCCCCTTGGTCCTCCTCTCAAAGCACTGGTGTATGCAGGCGTTGTATCTGGACACGGCCGAGAGCAGAAAGAGCCCATCAGCACTGCCGTTCCTCCCTCCTGGGCTCCTGGCTCCCCAAAGATCCCTCAGCCTGGACACGGGTGAGGGATCTGGTGCCTCAGGTTAATATGGTTACTATTTTATCATCCAATTTTCCCCAGAATATTCAGCTCATTTCCCCAACTTGATATATGGTAAGTGAAAATAAAACCAACTTCAGACAGATAAATAGGGACACACTGCTTTTTCTGCAGTCTTTCATGTCAGTGAGGGAGCTCCAGGATTGAGTTTCCTGACTCATGATCTATGTATAGATGTAAGAGTTGGTCCATAAAGAAAGCTGAGCACTGAAGAACTGATGCTTTTGAACTGTGGTGTTTGGGAAGACTCTTGAGAGTCCCATGGACAGAAAGGAGATCCAACTAGTCCATCCTAAAGCAAATCAGTCCTGAATGTTGGAAGGACTGACGGTGAAGCTGAAGCTCCAATACTTTGACCACCTGATGTGAAGAGCCGACTCACTGAAAAAGACCCTGATGCTGGAAAAGGTCAAAGGCAGGAAGAGAAGGGAATGACAGAGGATGAGATGGTTGGATGGCATCAATGGACTCAATGGACGTGAGTTTGAGCAAGCTCTGGGAGATGGAGATGGACAGGAAAGCCTGGTGTCCTGCAGTCTATGGGGTCACGGAGTCAGACATGACTGAGCTACTGAACAACAACTCGTGGTCTATGCATGGAAGGGCTGTGATGAGACAGAGGCATGAGCAAAGACTCCCTCCTCTGGGCCATGTCCCCAGGGCCTTTGCTCTCAGGGCCATGCTGGGTGGAGGAAGGTCAAGGTGTCATGTCCGTCTGTGCTGCTAGCATCACAGTCCATGTGCACAGGTGGGCTGGCTGTTGAAGTCTCTGTCTGCCTTTGGTTTCCCGAGGTCACAAGCTGAGATCCTGGGAAAGTCTGTCACTGTTGTGCCGTAATTCCAGGTCTGTGGGGCTCTTGGCTTTATGACAAAATTCTGGGCTATGTTTCTTCAGAGTGACTAAGGGAAAGAATCAAAACACTGTGCAGGTTTCTCCCATGTGTGTTGGAAGGAAGGCTGCTTAGTCAAGTTCCTGGGATGCTCTGGCAGGTACTGTCCTCATCCCACTATCATTGGTATTAGAAGACTCCCATGGAGGAATCCTAGGAAACTCAGGGGCAAAGACAGCCACCGGGCAGCATCTCCAGGGCACTGTGGCCCCCGCTGCTTTTTCCACTAAGAGACTTAAAGGTCTTGATGGCTCACTGACCACGGGACAACCCACTGAGGGGTCCCACCAGCTTGGTCTCTGGCCTCCCACAGAACGGCACCCAAGTATTTAACTCTAAATCCAGCTCACGTGCCACTCAAGCTGTGTTCCCCTGCCTCTTCTTCATCCCTTTTCCTGCTACAGACATGAGGCCCCTTGGGGGTCCCTTCCCACTGCATCCTGTGTCTGTTCTTGGTGAAGTTCTGGGTGGTGGGCCTGCCATGGAGATATAGGTGGGGGATCCTCTATGGCTGGGCCCCTTCCTGTTCACCCTGGGAGCCTGAGGTGCTTTCTACAGGCCCGAGGGAGAAGAGAAAGCTAGTTTAGAGGGACAGTGGCAGCCATGGAAAGGGCAGTGGGCAGGCCCACTCTCAGGGTTTATAATCTCAGGGCTCGCAAGGAATAGCATGAGAACATGACTATTCTGCAACATGATGAAATGATGGAGCCAGATATTGAGGATCAGCAGCTGCCAAGATAACAGAGAGATCCAGGCGTCTGTTGGTGTGACTCTCCACCACTCTGGACACAGTCTAACCTGGATGGGATCAACGACTGACATGGAGGGGACACAGAGGCTGGAGGAACAGGTCACACTACTCCGCAGATGTAATCAACAACGTTCAAACTGTGGGAAAACTCTGCAGAGCCATCAATCAGATTTCATTCAAGAATAAATTGCAAGGAAAAAAAAAGAAGGGGAATTTATAAACTCAAAGAGGTCTAGAATATGGAGCAACCAAAAGTGATGAGTGGAATTTATTTGGATTCTGCTTTTTAAACTATTCATGACATTTATGAGACCGAAGGAACTATAAAAATATGATATTTATGAGGCTGTTGAGAATTTGAACATTGGATACTGAATCATATTAAAGAATTAGCATTCATTTTAGGTATGATCATGATAGTGTGGCTGGGTTAAAAATGAGTCTTTTTAGAGGCAAGTACTGACATTTGGGTAGATGACTTGGTATGATGTCCGGGACTTGACGCGGCTTCCCAGGTGGTGCTAGTGGTAAAGAACCTGCCTGCCAAAGCAGGAGACATAAAAGATGTGGGTTCAGTCCCTGAGTTGGGAAGGTCTGCTGGAGAGGGCCTGGCAATCCACTCTAGTATTCCTTCCTGGAGAACCCGTGGAGAGAGGAGCTTGGCGGGCTACAGTGCGTAGGGTCACGAAGAGTTGGACACGACTGAAGGGACGTAGCAGGCAAGGTGGGGTTTCAGATCATGTGGAGGGAGTGACACAGCTGGCGGTGTGGGTGTGAGTCAATAGTGGGGCGACTCGTGGGGAGCACATGGGGTGCATCATGCACTTCTGCTGACTGCTCTGCAGGTCAGCCTTCTTCGTGGCAGGGTCTCCTCACCCTCCTGGGGGAGCTCCAGGGAGAGGCTCTGTTTCTGTCATCTTGACTTAGAATCCACCTTTCCCCCCAGAAATACTGACTCTCCAGGGGGTTTGCTTTAAAAGCTCACAGCTGTGTGTTGTGTACTTCTTTGGATTTGGATAATAGGATACTAATACTATGTATTGCATCAACATGAGCACTTTCGTGGAACGGGATATCAGTTACTTAAGTTAACTATTCTATCACATCCCATTCTTACAAACAGCCTTTCAGGTAGGAAGCATCATTCCTTCTGTTCCTAGGAGCAAAAACTGAGATTTAAAATGCCGGAACCACCTGCCTCAGTTCTGCAGCCAGGGCTGCAAGGGAGGCACTTGATCTTAACAAGGCCACACTGCCTCATCTGGGGACCAAATCCCAGCGAAATGACCCAGAAGGACAGAAATCAATCCTCGCCAAGGTCAGGTATGCTTCAGGCTCCCTTAAGGTTTCTACCTGTTGAGCCAAACCAGAATTGCTTTTTGACCTTCAGACAGAATGTTTAAAAGTCATTTTAAAGCCATCCATCCAGGAGGCAGCTGTAAATTCTAATACAGGCTGTTTTCAACGGCTGCTGCTGTTTTATATTTTTAATTGAATGTTTTAAATTTTGTGCTTGCACCCCAAAGCTACTTTATTGTGAAGCATGCAATTTTATAAATCAGATTTTATAAAACCCAATGATTAAAGCCTCTGATTACTGAGGGGGATGGCAAAGGAGCAGAGATTCAATTTAGAACTTGGGACCAGAATTTATGCAGAAAATTTCACGAGCGCAGTAGCTGCCTTTCCCCACTTTATTTGTATCCTGCTGGTCTGAACAGCTGGGAAGTTGGTAATGCTGACGCATCAGCAGAAACACACCTCATTAGCTTTCACATTGGACTTGGCTTGGGGTAGGGAAATTGTTCAGTGTGTTTTCTTCATGTCCACATGCCCTGCCTGCAACTCACAGGTGTTACGATGGTTCAGTAGAGGGGTGTGGTGGTTATGGAGTGCATGCTAGCAAAATTCTTCAATCTTCCTTCTTTTTAGATAAAAAGAACTTTCTGAAGGCCTCTTTATTCTGTACAGCCCTTAGTGAATTCAGTATGGGACATGCTTTCATCTAAATTCAGATTTTAAAACCTAAGATCCATGTTCGGCTTATAGCAGACACTCAATCAGTTATTCTGGAATAACTGATGAATTCACCTTTTCAAAAGGGGAGATGAGAGCTCTTGACTCACTGGGATCTCAAAGCATCAAATGTTAAAAAAAAGTGAAATAAAAAATGCTGAAAGAAGACGTGTATTGTTGAGGCTTTCTGATGGTGGCATGGATTCCCTGATAGTTTTGCTCTTTGAGAGAAAGAGAAATAAGTTGGCTGCTCCTGTCTTTTAAGGCATTTCCTCGGAGTCTAGAAACTATGGAAAGCCTTTGGGCCAACTCGGCTTTTTTATGGGAGCTGATGTACTGGGGTGTGTGATTTGTGGGAAAAGCACCTGGTTTTGTCACCTTACTGTGATGCCAGTTACCAGCATGGCAATTCCACATCAGGATAACTTTGGGTGAGGTTCTAGTCTCGAAATAGTCTCATTCAGTCACAAGATCCAGATGCTGGGTCCACGTTGAACATGGACAGCTTCTGAGGTGAAAACTGGGCATCATACTGGGTGGAATGGTGGCAGATGGCTCACAGCCTACCCCGGCCATTGGTCAAGCCAGCTCCAGCCTTCACTATTCCTGTGACACTGGCCAATGGCCATGCGATTTCTCCTGACAGGGTTCTCAGCCACCAGAATTAATTTTTGTTGGGCCTCAATAGCAAAGAAAACTTGACGTGTCAGTGGCAGACTGCTGCCGGATGCATCCATATCAGCGATTTCTGGCAGCAGCCAGACAAAAGGAACTTTTGCTGACAAAGGTCCATCTAGTCAAAGTTATGATTTTCCCAGTAGTCATGTATGATGTGAGAGTTGGACCATAAAGAAAGCTGAGCCCCAAAGAATGGATGCTTTTGAATTGTGGTGTTGGAGGAAAGTCTTGAGAGTCCCTTGGACTTCAAGGATATCCAGCCAGTCAATCCTAAAGGAAATCAGTCCTGAGTATTCATTGGAAGGACTGATGCTGAAGCTGAAACTCCAATACTCTGGCCACCTGCTTCGAAGAACTGACTCATTTGAAAAGACCCTGATGCTGGGAAAGGTTGAAGGTGGGAGGAGAAGGAGACGACAGAGGATGGGATGGTTGGATGGCATAACCAACTCGATGAACATGAGTTTGAGCAAGCTCTGGGAGTTGGTGATGGACAGGGAGGCCTGGCACGCTGCAGTCCACAGGGTTCCAGAGTCGGACCCGACTGAGCCACTGAACTGAACTGGCAGTGGCCTCCTGTCCTTGCCCTAGAGGGGGCGGTCACGCCTGCAGTCATATGCGCTGGGGGAGAGGATGGGCTAATTCAAAGCAAATGCAATTGCTTCTATGGGGGCAGGTGGCTGTAGCACAGAGTATCTCTGCACTGTTTACAAGCTCCTCATCTCAATGGTCCTTGTCAAAAAAGATGACCCAGCAGGTTTCTGACCACAGTGCTTACATCTTACATTAGACAATGGGAAGCATCAGCACCATCACTCCTGATACAGCTGGTAATCTGCCCCGACTCCATGGGGAAAAAGAATGCATGATCTGGCGGTCTAAAACATGTCCACAGGTAACTGACTCTCCTCTCTTGGAAAGGGGAGGAGTGAAGACCAGACCGACTCTTTTCTAACGAATAGAACATGACAGAAGGGACTTGTGAGGCTGGATCATAGAAGGTGTTGCTGGGTCCTTCCTGCCCTCTCTTGAATCACCTGCTCCGTGGGAAGCCAGCTCCTGGGTACGGGGACACTGGAATGGGCCTAAGGAGAAGTCTATATGGGAAGTTTTGCCACCTTTCTTATTATGAAAGCGAACAAAGAAACAGCCAAAAACCAGGCTGCCAGGTCCTGAAGAGGGGCAAGGGCAATGTCCCTCTGTCCACATCATCACATAACGCTGAGTGCAGGAAAGAGTCTGAGGAGAGAAACTGAGAAGGGATCTTACTTACTTCATGATGACAATGTAGATGAGATACATCAGCACGAGGACCAAAGACTCCCACCTGTGGACGAGCCAAGAATGGGTAGTTAACGGAGGCCACGCAGACACACGTGCCACACCCCAGACTCCCTTAGACGCCCGTATGTTGCGAACAACTGAACCTGCCAAGCACGGTAAGGATGAGGTAGACATGAAGGCCCACACAGTCCTGATCTACACACATGTCCTGGCAGCACCCAGCTTTTGAGGATTTCCTCCTTCCTCCAGGTAAAAGGAGAGTGCGTCCTCCTCTCTGTTATTTGCTCACTCCAAAGAGTGCTTTGAACACAGCAAGACTTCTGTCATATTGCTGAATATAGGACTCCATGTATTAAGTCTGACCACAGCTTAATCATTCACTAAAATAATTCAGATACAAACGGCAACCTGGAGGAATTGACAGGAGCAACCAAGGGACTGTTAGCTACATTGGAATAAGGCCTGTTAGATACAGTAGATACAGTGGGAGATGGAGACAGAGAAGGAGAGAGGGGAGGGAGGGAGAAGACAAACAGACAGACACACCCGGGTCAGGGAAGGTGCTGTCAGAAAGCATAAGAATGAATAAATGGAAGAATGGTCAAGGGAAAAATAATGAAACCTCTGGAATGTACCTCGAACTTTTGATACTTTGAACGCTTCCTCTAGTTTCTTTATTTTAGTAACTGCCAGTTAGAAAACAAGGAACCTGATTTCTAGGTTCCTCTTCAGGTGTAGAATTTAACTAGTTAATTGAGAGCATCATTTTTGCTTCAAGAAAAGGTTCATGAGGGATGGTCTATGGAGAAATTTCAGGTTATGGCTTTCCTGTGCTTTTCCAAGTTCCATGTCTAGAAACTGATCCCGGAGAAACATGTGGTCAAACATGAAAAGGAGGCACACAGGTTCCTGCCGCAGTGCTGTTTCATAAGAAGGCAGTGTTGGAAAGAAGCAGACACTCAGCCGACGAGGAGACAGGCTGTGAGTTACAGTGAGTCAGGCCTTGCCATGGGTCACCACCCACGGGTCAAGAATGATTCTGCACATACTGTATGAGGCTATTATAGACACAGTGCTGGTGATGCTACTGAAAGAAGCCGGGGGTCCAGACCACCTAAAGGCTCCTGAAAGAGGCTAAGGACTGACACAGACTTGCCAGGAACCTGCTCTCACTTCCTCCTATGCGGTTTTTCAGGAGCAAGGCCAGGAAATGAGAGGGGGCTCCTTCTAAGACCAACAGATGGGAAACCACCTGTGAATCTCCTTGCTTCAGGTTTTCTGCACAAATGCAGCAGAAAGATTTCTGAGGTCAACTGTGATCATAACTCGTTGTCCTTATGGCAGCATGGTTAGCAAAGAGCAGCAACTCTGAGCAACGCTTGGGCACCTGCTGTTTGCCAAGAGAGAGTGCTGGTTGTGTTAACCGTGCCGTGAGTTCAGGCGGCAATGCCGTGAGTTCAGGCGGCAATGCTTCTGCAGGTTTTCTTGTGCTGCACTGAATCTCCAACGACATGTGGGGACAATATCACCATTGCATGCGGTAACCAGGTCCAGGTGGATCCCATGAGGAGGTTCTCCCTGGCCTCTGAGCTGAGATTCTCCCAGGCATCTTGATCCCTTTCAGCCCATTGATCACTGTTATTCAAAGAAGACTTCCTTCCTATTTCTTACGGGTCAGTCTACAGACCATGTGTCTTAGAGCAAGCTCTCCCAGCTGTCTCCCCCTCGCCCTGTTGGGCAGAGGAGAGAGAGTGGCAGAATACCTTAATACCCTGAATAGAGGGTAACATTTATGGTCAGTGTGATATGTCCCCCGACACCTTTAATTCTGAACTCACAGTGATGACCTAGGATGCAGAGTGTCGCTCCTGCGAAGGGCTAGCACTCATTTTGCTGAAAATGAAGACAGCTGGGCTTTGTACATCTTTATTTTTACTTAAAAATGATATAACCTATTATTATTATTTGCATATTCTTTTCCATATGGTTTACTACAGGATACTGAATATATTAGTCCCCTGTGCTATATAGTAGGAAGCTATTATTTTTACTTTTTTGCTACCTCATTCCTAGTTTTAAATAATACCATGCAAGTCACTTACCTGCAGCATCACAACTGCCTGAGATGCTAGCTCAGAAAAAGTAGCTGTATTTTCACATCACTCTACTTCCACAGATCAAATATTTGAAAAAGGGAACAAGAATGCGCAACAGAATTTCTGTTTCCATTATAACACAGCTGACATGCTCAGAACTCATCTTAAAAGAGGCAATTTGGACAGTGACCCAAATGCAAATGTTCCCACATATTTAATCTGGGCAATATTTTTAATCTATCAGGAAATCACTGATTTTTTAGAGCTCCAAGTTTATCTTGAATGTTAGGCAGAACTTTAATAGGTTAAAGGTCATGGAAGTGCCTCTACCTCTGGCTCCTGTGATATATATGGTGTTCGGAATATGGCAATGTGGTCCGAACAGCTGGGAAAGTTCATCAAATCTTGTCCATGGCCTTGCCCATGGCTGACTGCAGAAAAGGACAGTTAAATTAGACACCATCTAATCTGGATGAAAGATCTGTCTCCAAAGGAAGTGCACTAGCCCAGCCCAAGGGAAACGGCCTCTGCTTCGTTAAAGCTGGTTTGTTTGTTGAGATGGACACAGGGTTCCCAAGAAGTGCTAGCCATTCCAAGCTGCCCTGACATTTCCCTTTCTTTCCTAAACCCTGACTCTTGTCTTTAAGGTACTATCTCTGCAACACAGCAAGGGGAACTTAGAAGGGAAAGAGAGGTACTTACCAGGAAACTTGTTCATCATAAATGAACTGTGAAAAAGAAGATTAAAAAAAGAGAAGATTAGACACACACATACATGCACACACATGCCTTATCACTGCATGTTATCTGCCCTCGGGGCTGGCTGTTGGGAACCAGGGCTGGTTTGGAGTCTGAAGCGTCTGCGGGCACTCCCCTCTCTGCTGGCCGAGTCCCTGGTCAGTGTCAGCGGAGGGAGATCTGCTGGCAGACTGGGGTGGGCCTGGTTCTGAGAACAGAGCATCAGCCCATTTTCTGTCCGAGGGTGGAGTGAGAGGGAAGCCCAACCTTGTTATTTGTAGAATTTTGGATCTGGAAGGCAAGGCAGAGCTTGGTGGAGGTGTCCAAACATTAGCCACTTGCGGGCTGCCTGGAAGCTGTCTGCATGTCTCTGTGCCTTGTACAGTGCCTTCAAGCTCTTATGTAAGCACTTGGATGTCTGGGACTCAGTATTCTCCAAACAGTCAACCTACTCTTTCATTTCCTCAAAAGAACGTATTTTCAAAGAAAATTCTGCATCACAACTGGAAGTGGAGAATCAACACCGTGTGTAGAGAGAGAATAACAATGCATGCAGTGAGGACAGTGAAGACCCTGGGTGGATGGTTAGCTGCCCACGTCCTGGGCCACGGGCCTGCTGTATGTGAAGGGAGCTTATCAGGGTCAGAGGCAGTAGAGAGCACACAGGGCCACACAGAAGGCCTCTTTCATCAGTTAGGACCCAAAGGAAATACACAACAGGACTGAGTTTATTGAAGCCCTGGTCCATGTATTAATAGCATCTAAAATCGCTTCTCATTTTGGGGGGAAAAGTGGTATAAGCTTGGCTCATTGATTTACACAGGGAACTGGGCTACAGAGAACATGCATTGTTTCCTGAGATTGCTCACTTAGCTGGAGAGTTGGTCCTAGAACCCAGCTCTGGCTCTTAATTTTGTGCTCCTTCCATGGCACCCTATTTGCCAAGATGGCATGGTGTTGAAACCAAATGAATACCCTCCGTTTCATTCCAGCAGGAAGCTCTTTCTTTGCCTACACTCAGGACATGACTGATTTGGGCTCGAGCATCTCTGAGTGGCTTTCCATCGGGCGGGGGCCCACTGGAGTCTCTGAGGCAGAAGCATCTAGTATAGAGTGTGATCATGGCACTGAGATGGTTAGCTTGGCTAACACTGGCATCATTCAGTTTCTGACGATGATAACCACCACCAGTTGTGAGAGACACAGACAACCTCAAAGCCTAGCAGGTGCAGCTCAAAGGCTCACGAGAGGACCTCCCTCCAGTCACCCGGAAGGAGTAGAGAGGAGGATGAGGAGAAAGTGGCCACCTTTCTTGGTAACTCACTGATCCCAACAAGACACTGAAAAAGACATTGATTCCATCAGGTTTTGTCCTTTTGTCATCTGTCGTTATTCCATCCAACAGGCTGGCATTCGGATGAAGATGTCAAACCAGGACAGGAAAAAGAAGTCAAGGAAACTGCCCTATGACCCAGGTTGGATGGTACAGAATCCATTCCAGTCATTTTTATGTAATCATTAGCTTTCAAAAAAATCCAAGAAATCATGGAACGGAACCAATGATTGAAGTTGGAAAATGTTTTCTATTATTTGAAGTTAATTCAATATCAGTCTTGGGCAACAGGATAGAGCAATCAATTTGTAGCTACTTAAGAGAGCACAAGATACTGGTGAAGAGTTGATTAGACGACCAGTTTAATGTGTGTCTCTGGGGAGGGCAGCCAACACTCCGTAATATGAAAGCAGCTCTAAGGAAGCCTTATTTTGTGACATATGACAGATGAGGGTAGGGCTCTATATGTTTTTTAGCCATTATCTTAATGATCATAGCAGTTAGAAAAACCAGAATTGGCTTACTATCTTAATGATCATAGCAGTGAGAAAAACCAGAATGGGCTTAACTGCAAAGGAATCCAAAGTGAGAGCAGAATTTACAGGGAATACAATGTCAGAGAAATAGTGGGGCGCCCCACCCTTGGACGCAAATGATGTGGAGGGAGAAAGAAGCAGAAATTTCCAGACCACAGAGGCAATGGTGCTGCTCCCCGACCCTAAGAGCTCCAAGGACTAAGTCACCCTGTGGCCCTCTTGAGAACACGGTCTGGATTTGATCCCCCTTTCTCAAAAGGATTGGGTGGAAACACCAGGGGCATCCAAAATGAACAATACAATGGCTATACGGGGCTAGCAGTCAGGCCTTTGAGAGCATCTGAATGGAAAGAGGCTTGTTTGTGGAGAGGAAGACCTGCCTGTGGAGTCTGGCAGCGCCTGGAGGGGCGGGTTGACTGATGGTTGCCCACACAGGACATCTGCCCTGTTCACGGAAAGGTCCTTCGAGGCAGCACATCTCTAGGGCATCCCGAGGGAGCATGGAGCCAGCCTGTCTCAAAACTTCCAATGACGAGGACAGAGTTTCTCACTGGGTGCTGCTGATGGCTGGACGGAGTGGATTTCTTATTCCTTGAGGTTTTATTTCATTTAATTCTTCTAAGACAAGTGTTGCACACCCCTCTGTATTTTCATGTCCTCGGTGAGTAAAGCTGAAACTCCAGTACTGTGGCCACCTCATGCGAAGAGTTGACTCATTGGAAAAGACTCTGATGCTGGGAGGGATTGGGGCCAGGAGAAGGGGACGACAGAGGATGAGATGGCTGGATGGCATCACCGGCTCGATGGACGTGAGTTTGAGTGAACTCTGGGAGTTGGTGATGGACAAGGAGGCCTGGCGTCCTGCAATTCATAGGGTCTCAAAGAGTCGGACGCGACTGAGCGACTGAACTGAACTGTGAGTAAAAGAAGACAAAACAACTTCCCCCACCCACGCCTGGACGGGGAGACCAAGGAGGAAGAAAATCTGAATTCACTCTCCTCTTCTGAAATGAGAAACGCGTCCCCATTCCAGCCGGCTCTCACTAGGTGGCGCTCACGGTCCAGCCCCGCGTCTGGTCGCGCAGCCCCGGAGGTGGACGTGATGAAGGAGGACCATTCCCCTTCTGGGCTCCCGGACATCTTCTGGGCAGAGGGCAAGCGCCTCTGGACAGACAGCCTTCCGTGGACGCCTGTGGCCAGCCCACCTCAGTCACAGGGCGGGGTCACGTTCGGGAGGCAGCTCCTTCCTGGGGCTCTGGGATGCTGACGGACGGCTCCCTCATTTACACTCAGATGCGATCACTGGCCCTACCAGGGTGTGGATGGAGCTGACCTGCCCTTTTTTCCTGAATGTTGCAGCGGAGTCTTCAAGGAAGCAGTGACAATTTATTTTCTCGGGCTCCAAAATTACTGCCAACGGTTACTTGCAGCCATGAAATTAAAAGACTTACTCCTTGGAAGAAAAGCTGTGACCAACCTAGACAGCGTATTGAAAAGCAGAGGCATCACTTTGCCGACAAAGGTCCGTATGGTCAAAGCTATAGTTTTGCTAGTAATCACGTAGGGATGTGAGAGCTGGACAGTAAGGAAGGTTGAGCGTTGAAGAAATGAAGCTTTCAAATTGTTGCGCTGAGGAAGACTCTTGAGAGTCTCTTGGACTGCATGGAGATCAAACCAGTCAACTCTAGAGGAAATCAACTGAATATTCATTGGAAGGACTGAGGCTGAAGTTGAAGCTCCAATACTTATGTCACCTGTCGCGAAGAGCCAGCTCATTGGAAAAGACCCTGCTGAGGAGAAGATTGAGAGCCAAAGGAGAAGGGAGCAGAAGATGAGATGCTTAGACAGCAACACTGACTCAGTGGACATGAATCTGAGCAAGTGCCAGGAGACAGTGAAAGACAGGCTGCTGTGCTGCAGTCCATGGGATCACGTAGAATCCGACATGGCTTAGCAACTGAACCACCACCACTTGGGGAAGTAGCTTTCTGTTCTCTGCTGCTTGTCTGAAACCAGGCTCGCAATATCCCCTGTAACACATGTGGCCCCGATTTGCTGCACAGCTGGTCCTGCCCTTTGACCCACACATGGTTCCTCCAGATTGACCTCAGGCTTTGCCCTAGGCTTTTCAGGTGTTCCAGGGACCAGCTAAACGGGAATCCACAGGAGTGAATCTGAAAAAAAACCACTTTTCCTCCAGGCCTCTGATGGGCTACCATGGAAACCAGCTTTTCAATGTTGGCGTATGGTCTAAAATTCTTCCCAGAGACAGGCTTCCATCAGACAGATGACTCCCTGGATGATAGAGCATCCCAGAGACTCGAGATGGGACACCAGGGAATGGACCACCAGGGGTTGCAGGCCAGTGGGCTGGAGAGAGAGGCTGGGCTGGCCCCGCACTGTGCAGTGGCCTCAGGTTGGCTGGTTATAGGCGGTAACCATGGCTGGGTGGCTGCCTTGCTGAAGCTGAGACCTTGTAGCTGGAATCGTAATCACTGGCACCATCAGAATCTTAAGCAGTGAAAGTAAAAGGAGAAAAATCAACACCATCATTCTCTTTCAAGAGCCTGAAACCTTGAACATCCTCCCTGCTGGGAAGGGAAACTGCTCCCTGCAGATTCTCCCTCCTCGGCTACAGGTGCCCTCGGGAGATGTGCCGTCTTGGAGGCCTGCCTTCCCAGGCTCTGGGGCCGCGGGTGTGGGTGGGTGGCTTAGCTGAAGCCGCGGTGATTCCCTCTAAGAGGAGTCAGATGGGAAACACTGGAAAACAGCCGTGAGGCATGGATATGGTTTCCACTAGAAGGGTAAACAGGAATTCCCACGTGAGGATCTCCAGCGGGCTGACCTGATGGTGTGGGGGCTAAGGGAGGGTGGCAAGGACAGCTGGTGTAAAGGCAGGGCTTGAGCAGAGCCTGGGCAGGGATTAGGGAAACAGGGGGCCCTTTGGTTTGTTTGAGGAAATTGGACATTCTCCACATCCTTCCCGGTGACAATCTTCTGGCTGCCACAGTCATTCCCACTTTGCTGGGCCCTGAAATGGAACCGTGAGCATGAGGGTCTCAGGGTCTCCAACCGGAGCAAGAGGAAGGGAGTCAGTGGGGACAGGCCACGGAGGCCAGGGGCCAGAGGACGGTTATCCCTGTGGGTGCCCCATGTCCCTCCTCTCACAGAAGGGAGAGAGATGGTTTCTGGACCACTGAAGAAGAGCCGTCTTAATGAAAGACTCCCAGGAGAGGGAGGCTGACATCCAGTCTCTGGGTAAAGAGGTGTTTTTCGGGTGCTTCTGTAGATGTAGATGCATGTTAGGTGCAGTAAAATCAGACTGTATGAGGCAGGTTTTGGTGGATGAAAAACCCGAATTCTTTGCTGGGCTGATATAGTTGTGCATCTTCTTTTCTTGCTCTGGGAGACTTGAGTTGGGGGCAGCTACCTCACCTTGGGGAAATCCTTGGATTTCTAGAGCCTCGGTGTTACCATCTGTAAAATGGGACTCCTACCACAGCAGCTCGAGAGGTCATGAGCATTGAACTAGGGAACTTTCATCGTCAGGCCCAGTGCTGTGGAGCCTCTGCTTGTTAAAAGGGTGAGAATGTGGGTATACTTCCCATGGAAGGGTTTGCTCTCTATATCCATGCTATCCAGATGATAGGCGCTAGCCACATGTGGCCACATGCACTGAAATTAATGAAATAAGGTTTGGTTCCATGGTCTCACTAGCTGGCTGTCAAAAGCTCAATGGCTCAATGGGAAAAGAATGTGAAAAAGAATAGTTACATGTATATGTATAACTGAATCACTTTGCTGTACACTTGAAACTGACACGACGTTATAAATCAACTATATCCCAGCATAAAATTAAAAAAAAAAAGACCCCAAAGGCTCACTTGCCTTGTGGTCCATATGGGACAGTGCCCTCCAGGCTGTGGTTGGGTCAGCTCACCTGTCTTTCTTTGTCCCCATGGAATCTCCTTCAGAGTTGGGGGCTGCACTGAGTTGGGGGGAGCGTTACCTCAGATAAGCTCCTTCTGCTGTGCCAGCACTTAGATTGCCCCTGGGGCCCCCCAACTGCCAATGGCCCAACTGGCCCTTCTCCAGGAGGGCAGCACCCCCCAGGCTGGATTTGGGAACCTCGATAAGTTATCTGGAGCCTGTCTCATGGGGCTCGCCACATTCCCCGGCTACCCCCACCCTAGCCAAGCTTCCCTTCTCCTGATGCTCAGAATCCCTGATCTTGAAGCAGAGATGAAGGGTAAAAATAAAGCATTCCTTTTAGGGCAGCTGTTAGACTGATGATGAAATGAATCATTTGCATTTATGTAAATTACATGATTATGTAAATTACAGTAACATTTCAATAAAGGAAACTATCTGGCCTGCTGGGATTTGGAGAAAGCAGACAAGGAGGCCAGAACTCCCACAGTCAGTTGGGGGTGGGTCCTTGGTGTGAGAGAGAGGCAGCCAGAGGGCCTGTGAGGGTCTGCGGACTATCCTTCAGGTGGACGGGCGTGTTGTCAGGCATGGGACAGCAGCCGGGACTCTCTCAGGACCTAAACGGTGACATCTCTCTTGCAGAGAGAGACCCAAGTCATGGGGCGAGCCTCCCGGGCCACATCCGGCTTCTCCAGGGCCGATGCGTCCCTGTAGAGTGTCCCCAGGACTAAAGGGGGCCCCTGATGGGGCAGGAGAAGGCCACTGAGTGACTGACACTATATGCTTCAGAGGAGGTGGGCTTGAACACCAGCAACATAGAAACAAACTAGGAAACAGCAGAGAGCAAAGGCTCGGTGCATCCCAGACACCGAATGGAGCCCCGTGTTTCTAAGCTAACTGTTTGAAGCTCTGCTGGCTTCAGGACATCCCTGCTGTGTTTTTGCTTTCGGGCCCGGCCTCTGCATCAGCCTCCAGGCCAGCTGTCAAGCAGTCCAGGTAGGAGCACCCTGTCAGCTCTCCCTGGCCCCGGGGCCCCAAGTCTGTCAGAGAAGTTGGCCTTCCCAGTGCTTCAGATCCCCAGCCCTTATGGATCATCCTCAGTGCTGCTCTGCCTGAGCAAGTTTATTAGAAGCAGCATCTGGTCCCTCTTCATTGGGCCTTGCCCTCCAGGTGAATGAACTCTTCATTGTGGCATCTTCTGAACATTTCAGAACCATAAAAAGGGGAGAGAGTAAAAAGAACAAACCCAAAGAGTTTAATTATTTGGCTGGTTGGTAATTCTTTCTGGGTAGGTGGAGAGCTTCTAAGTACAGGACTTTTCAGTGCGCATTGCGGGGTCCAGTGGAAAAGCTTTGTGTTATGCAAGGACCCCCCCACCCCCCCGCCTCCCCCAAAACTGACGATGTTACCATGACACTAGGGGAAACACAGAAGGAGGAGACTAGGGAACCTCAACAGAAGGATACAGCGTGCGGAGCAGAAGCCTGGGGCTGGCGCACGGAAGGAGCCTGGGGACACTGAGAAACCGCCTTTGCTAAGTGCTGCTCTTCGGGTATTAGACTGTTTTGCTCCTCACGCTGTTTTAAAGTCTCATGTGGAAAGGTCTCCAACAACAAACAGCCGTCAGAAATCCAGACCACCAAGGTGCCACGATGCCTCCCTTTTCCGGCTCTCCAAGTGTATTTGGAGATGACACCAGCCCCGCAGCAGGTGAACGTCTGAGGAAACAGTATCTGACTGTCTTTGAGACTGAGTTTCTGCAAGTGCAGTGGGCGATGCTGGCATCAGAATCATGATGAAAGACCCTGGTTGAACTGAACTTTCCTGGGTCCAACCCCAGGCCCTACTGGATTGAAAACCTCTGGGTTCTGAGAGGCACGCGGGGCATGTCAGTGCTGCTGAATTTGGAGAGACACCATTTAAGTCAAAAGAACCAGGACCAAACCCCCAGGACTCAGACGTTCTCTTTTCCATACCTCCTGACAGTGGAGAAATGTAATTTTTCTCAAGATCATAGAAATCTAGGCTCGACGTTGGCTCTGTAAATACCCAGTCCAGCCTCTAGCTCACAGCACAGAATCACTTGCTGTTGACTGTCACCATTGGAGGGAACACAGAGCCGCCGGCACCCCATGCCCAGCTGGCTCAGCTCTGATTCATCCACAGTAGGTGACTGCTTTGCTCCAAGACTCTGCTTGTGTGAGCGTCACCCGCAGCCCAAGGAAGCAAAATTGCCTCACTTCTTCACAAGTCATTAGCGGCGATATATTTGTTCTGTCTCAAACACGTCCAGATACACTTAACAGAAGACAAGTTATTTCACACACAGTTCCAGGAGGCGTCTATGTGAAAACGGAGTGAAGCTGAGTCTGCAAGTCTTCTGACAGGTGTGGACATCACAGAGTCCTTGCTCCAGGGGTGGGGGTGGGTCTTGGACTTCACTGTTCTGTCTCATTACCTTGTCTCTAGTGGGGGTGGATGGGCATCTCTCTAGAATTCAACAAAGTGGAGAACTGCTTTCATTACCACCACCCTCCAATACATCTCTTGAAAAAAATGACTTTCACAAATCATCCTAAAATACCTTGACAGCAGTGGAGCTGAGCACATGTGATCTATACCAGGTGGGACATTGCAGGACAGAAGGCATGTTTCAGCAGTCTGGGCTGGTTGAACGGAGGCCTCTAGATCCGAGGTGATTGAGCCTCCTCCACAGGTACAAGAGCACAGAGCTCATGGGTGTCCTCAAGTCTGCTGACTGGGAATTATACAGACAGAGTGTGTGTTCATCCCAGTGCGGGCGTCTGAGCCCTGCTCCTCCTTGGGGCTGGTCTCCACTCTCCTGATCATCTGTCACCCTTGGAATGTGGGGGCTGTGGTTGTAAACCAAGATCCTTGCTGTAGCATTTGCTATTGACTGAAGTACCCACCTGATTCCTTAGGCAAAATCTTGGATTAAATGTCACTTTTGACTTATTTGCATGTGTGTATGTGTTGGTCACTAGTTGTGTCCAACTTTGTGACCCCATGGACTGTAGCCTGCCAATCTCCTCTGTCCGTGGAATTCTCCAGGCAAGAACACTGGAGTGGGTTGCCATTCCCTTCTCCAGGGGATCTTCCCGGCCCAGTGATTGAACCCTGGTCTCCTGTGTTGCAGGTAGCTTCTTTACTGTCTGAGTCACCAGGGAAGCCCTTATTTGCATAGAGATTTACAATGAAATACTATGTAGGTAAAATGCTTTGTAAACAGGTAAGTAAATCCTTGAGCGGATCTATTCCTGTCCGGTAGGTGTGAGAACTAAGACCTGGAGAGACTGATTCCTCTAAGGTCATGAGCGCGCGAGAGAGGACCGGGAGTCAGATCTCCCGCCCTCATCAGCCTTCTTTCTGCTTTGCTGCCCTTCTGTTCCTGGATGGCTCTGCCTGGGTTTGTCCCTACAGGAGACCTGGAGCCACTGCTCATTTAAACAAAGGACTGGCATTTGCAGATGTTCTTTGCAGAGACAGCATTTGCACGGCTCTGAGGACTGATGGAGGTGGTGAGTAGGGGGTGGCTGGCAGTGATGCTACTTGTTACTTTACTCTACAATGAGCTCTGTCAGTTCGGGCCAGAGATGCAAAGAGCCTCAAGTAAGATGGGCTACAGGGGGCACGCTGCAGAGATCTTCACAAAGTGAAAATCCACAGGACAATGAAGCCAATGCATATGGTGGGAACTGGGGGAAGATCTGATGGCTAGGATGGGAGTGGGGGGCTGGAATACAGGAGCAGGTCCAGCCTTGGGGAACTCATTCTGTGTGTAGAGACACTTGGACCTGGGACAGGAAGGCGTCCAGTAGAGACACCCACCACTGGGGACACAGTGTGGGGTGTCCCCATGCACCACTGGGGACACTGTGTGGGGTGTCCCCATGAAGGCAGGAATGGCCACAGGGAGTGCGGGGCAGGCAGGATGAGGAAGGGAGGTCTATACCTGGGGACACTGAAGTGAGTTACAGCAGAGCCCGTGAAGAAGGTGAGAGCAAAGGGTCATGAGACTCCCAGGAAAGCAGCAGGGGATGCTCATGGAGCCAGGTGAGCAGAGCCACCTCCTGATCTGAGCACCGGAACCACTGGGCTGGGTTCTGGGTGACCAGAGCAGCCTTCTCTATGCACGTGTTCCACCTGGAGGAGTCCCAAGTTGCCCTGAGCTGAGAAGGGTGATTGGGAGAGAAGCGGCGAGATAGCCGGCACACACTTACCACGATGAGCGCGACCACGGACAGCGTGTAGTAAATGGAGTCCCTCAGCAGGCACCAGGAGGAGAGAGCCACGACCTGGGGGGAAGGGGCGGCAGGTGAGAAACAGGACATGGACCGTGCGAGGGACACAGCCAAATAGGACATGGACCGTGCGAGGGACATATCCCGGCTCCGGCGTTGCGGCCAGTGACAACCCAGACACAGCTCAGCGCTTCTCTCTCTGCCCTAGGCCCAGCCCATCTACCAGTTGGCAGGGATTCACTGAAGGTCTTCAGGCACAGTAGTTTGGTGTCCTGAAAATCAGGTGCCAAGATGGGTTTGAACCTGCCAGGACTTCATTATGGGGAGATGCCCAGGAGAGAAGACAGGGAGGGAGCTGGAGAAGGGGGAGGGCTGCCCAGCTGTTACTCTGACCTGGCCCCCAAAGGAGAGGCAAGGCACGGTTAGACGGACTATCTGAGGAAGGGTCTGTAAAACCAGGTTGAGGTCTCTCAGGAATCTGCCAGCCTTGGTATTCCGAGGGGAGAGGGGAGGAGCCTCCTGACTTGCTGTCCCTGCCAGCACTCTGCCCAGAGCTAGGCATGCCCTTCTGAAGCCCCCCAGCCTCTTCTCTCATCTGATATGCCTGGCCTTGTTGGCACTTGACCTCTGGCTTAATCAGAATTTTTAAAAGATTGATTTGCCTATTGATGTGGAAAAATGCTATCTTAGAGCTGGTGGCTCTGCTGAGACCAGTGGACACTTTGCTGGAGGCTAAGCAGCCTTGGCCTCCTGTGTGTGGACTTCCTGCAGGTGAAGGAGACCCCTGGCGCCGAAGGAGGGGAGGGGACGGGCAGGGCATTGTGGGTGGAGGGGCCCTGTTCTGGAGGAGAGTGCTCTCCCCTGGCTAAGTCCTTCAGAGTCTTTCATGGAGGGAAATTGGTATTTTCCCTCTGTTTTGCAGAGTAGGTATATTTTTGC